>CM042009.1:77388525-77688525 GCA_023525715.1 Cichorium intybus | reverse complement strand
CACTTGTTATGGGTTACCATGTGCACACGAACAAGCAAACTATTCAAAAAGTGGACAATTTATTCCACTGAATTCAGTTGATATATTTTGGAGAAAACTTGAAATATCGCCGTGTATTCCTATCGTAGATGAAGATAATTATTGTGAAGATGAACTCCAAGAGATATACAAAAAGCAGTCAAAACATGGTAAGCATGGTCTTTATAATAGGGTAAAGGAGTTTTTTGCACCCGCTGTTCACAAGTCCACTCGCGGACGTCCCTCTTTGAAGGATAAACGGTTCAATAAAACTACCGTTGATCCACCTCCCCAACAACCCCTTAGACGAAGTTGTTCAAACGTGTCTAATTCAATTGATTCAAGGGGTTTTGGTTTTAAAGAACCAGCAAGGCATAGTTCCTACGTCGAGAATAAATCAAATTATTCAATTCCCTTCATCAATGAATTGCCAAAATTATTTCATCCTTACGTCAGTCAAATACAAGATGTGAAACCTGATGGAAATTGTGGTTTTAGAGCGATATCTGCTTGTCTCGGCAACGATGAAGAAGACTGGGCGACAGTTCGATATAATTTGATGCAAAAGTTACACAATTACAAGGAAGAATATGAAAACATGTTTGGAATTGGATTGCTGGGTGGCATATATAACTCGATAAACTTTTTTCGGACGGATATGTTTGCACCCATCGAATATTGGCTAAATATTGATATGGGTCTCATTATTTCCTCCTTTTATAACGTGACACTACACATATTAAGCCCGACAGGCAGCGTGACATACTTACCGCTTCGATCAAATCCTCCACCGTTACATCAACGCATCCATATTGCAATTGCAATTGTTGGCGGTTCTCATTACGTAAAAGTTACATTGAATGAAGGATACCCGATGCCTCCAATTTATCCACAGTGGAATTATTTCAAGTATGACAATGCATCTGAATGGGCTACTCCTTATGAAAGACAACTACAGATGTACATGAATCATTTCCGCTCTAATCGTAGCACTGAAAGAGTTGTATTGGATGATTGATGATTATTTAAGTAATTTAATATTGTATTTTATTATCTTAATTTATGCAAAAAAAAATAGCTCTAATAGAATAATTAGAACAACACTATATTACAACATTTGATAATATAAACGAACAAAATATATAAAAGTGTATTCAACAAAACGTCAAAAATTAGAAAATTAGTACGTCAAAAATTAGAAAAATAGTAAATTACAACGTTAAATAATGCAAACGAACAAAACGTAAAAAAAACATATTAAAAAATATATTCGAACTAAACGTCAAAATATTAAATAATTATTTAAATTATAAATACCTAAATAAGTAAATTATATATATATATATATATATATATATATATATATATATATATATATATATATATATATATATATATATATATATATATATATATATATTAAAACTAATATAAAAAGAAACCCTAATTGATGGGACTTCCTATTTTTAATAATGAGGGGGTTTTTTTAAGATGACCCTTCCCGAAAAGGCCAATTGTTAATCCTTGCCAATCCAAACAAATTACTAGACCCATATTACAAAACTACCAAATTAGCAGTAGTAATGAATCAAAATACACACGGAGAGTTCAAAATGAGGATCTGACGAGTGTTACACATACGATGATAGAAAATAAAAGGAAAATCATTGTTGTTATAAGATAGTTAAGAGGAGCTACACACAAGTTTGAGAGAAGAAGCAAAATCGGTTTTAGAACAGTTGAAACTTGAAAGAGTCAAAAAGTTTCCAGTTTACTATTGTGTATGTTAACCATTAAAGTAGAAATCACAGCAGTCAGGACACCAAAACATCAAAGTTTGGGATTCCATCTGCTCCTTTTAACCTCGGGGACGAATGGAAAGGTGCAGAGTGGATCCCTTCCGAATATCATAATAAGCCAAAGTCTGCCTACCTTCAAGAGTCCTCGAACCAAATACAAGCTTCTGTTGATCAGGCGGAATGCCCTCCTTGTCCTGAATCTTTACCTTCACATGATCAATAGTATTCGAGCTCTCAACATCCAGAGTGAATGTCTTCCCATTCCAGTTCTTGACAAAGATCTGCATAAACCTCGAAACCAGATCCAAGGTAGATTCTTGTTGGATGTTATAATCCGCTAAAGTTCTGTCTTCCTTCAGCTGCGTCCCGTTAAATGTCAAACACTGGTGATCTAGTGGGATGCTTTTGTCCTGAACCCTAGCCTTCACGCTATCAACTGTATCGGAGCTTTTAACTTCCAAAGCGATGGTGTTGCAGTTTCCGATTAGCGTTTTGATGAAAATCTGCATCGGGGAGCAAACACGGAGGACGATATTGAGAGTAGATTCCTTGTCCTGTATCTTAGCCTTGACATTGTCGATCCCATCTGAACTTTCAACCTCCAGTGTGATGGTTTTTCCGGTTAATGTCTTGACGGAAATCTGCATTCCACCACGGAGACGGAGGACGAGATGAAGGGTGGATTCCTTCTGGATATTGTAGTCCGCTAGGGTTCTGCCATTGTCCAACTGCTTGCCGGCGAAAATAAGCCTCTGCTGATCAGAAGGAATACCTTCGTTATCGTGAATCTTGGCTTTGACATTGTCGATGAAATCCCAACTCTCGACCTCCACCGTAATGGTCTTGGCGATGAGGGTTTTCACGAAGATCTGCATACCGAGGCGGAGGTTTTGGTCGAATAGCTTTGAGATACGTGGTTGTGATAAATATACAGGCGAGAGATGCAGTCTATTCGAAATTCAAATTCTCTCTCTCTCTCTCTCTCTCTCTCTCTCTCTCTCTCTCTCTCTCTCTCTCTCTCTCTCTCTCTCTCTCTCTCTCTCTCTCTCTCTCTCTCTCTCTCTCTCTCTCTCTCTCGATATCTTTTTTCAAACTTAAAAAATAATAATTGATATGTTTAATTAAAGAATTTATATTCCAAATAACTAACATTTTTAGTTACTTTTTTTAGAGCTTGGCAATTTGGTTTCACCTGAGGGTAAGAGTCCTGCAACCCAGAGCGGTTGGCAATTACCTATGGCGCAAAGGCCACTTCCCCTCAAAGTCTCGCCACTAGGGAAAATCCCCCACATGGGAGTTGGCAGGAGTCGAACTCCAGACCATTGTACACGTATGACCATTAAAGTTTATCAGTTGTTCAAAAAATACCATTGATGTTACCGAAAGTATATGTTATCGGTCAATGATATTTTTTGAACAAATGATAAACTTTAATGGTCATACGCAAGGTTCTAAAAGACGTGAGTCGTGGCGTGGCAGAAGGGTCAAGCCTCAAGCCTTTGCGAGCCATGACGAGGCTGCGGCGTTTTAAGGCGTGACTTAAGGCGGAAATTTTGTCTATAATTTTTAATTTTGCATATAAATATATATGTATAATTACATATATACATATATATGACTTAAGGAGGCGATTTTCATTGCGTAGCGTCAAGCACGTGCCTCAGAGCCTTTGCGTGCCTTTGCGAAGCAATTGAGCGCCTTTTAGAAAATTGGTCATACGTGTACAACGACTATAGTTTGTTGGTAATATGTGTACAAAAAAAAATTCAATGGTACTTTTTGAACAATTTTGATACTTAGTTATCCTTATAAGTCATTTTCCTAATAAATTTAAATACATGAAATTAGTTACTCGTTATATTTAATCATATTGTATATCATTAAAAAAACTTAAAAGTTTACTTGTAATGTTAACTCAACAAAATAACAAAGTTATAACTATATTAGTTAATCCACAATAGTTAACAGATATTGATTCAATTATACTTATAATTCGAGAAACATCTAGTATTTAAATCTGTGTTTTTGGTAATATATTAAGACAAATGGTACTAATTATGCTTAATTTACCAAAATATAGGTTAAGGGTGTGTTTGGCAAGATTTGAATAATTCAGATCTGAATCATTCAGAGACCTGAATAGTTCAGAGGCTCTAAATAGATATGCCTATAGTTGTTTAATTAGACGTGCCTCTAGTTGTTTAATTAGACATCTGAATGGTTGTACTAGTTGATAGAAATGACCAATTTACCCTTCAAAAGATTGCTTTCAAACAAGAACCGGAACTAAAAGGCAACAAAACAAATTAACGAAATTTCTTCACAAACACACAGTAGAATGAATTCATGACAAATTAATGAAATTTCATTACACAAAATAAGCATATGTGATAATGAGCCACAAGTTAGACACATGACATGAACACATCAAAATTATGAGGCTACAATATAAACAAAACCCCATCGTCACTCTTTAGCCCTAAAATCATTCTCACCATGACATGAAAACTCTAACAAATGTGTTTTCTAGCATAATGTAAAACCAATTTCAACAACACTACATATGATTTGAACAAAAATCCACCAAAATCTGTTTGCTACAGATGATTTCAACTAAAACCCTCAAAAATCGATTTGCTATAGATGATTTCAACAGAAACCTAGCAAAATGTTTTCACAAACGATTATAGCAAAATCAATTCAAGAAGATGTTCGTTTAGGAGGCTGGGGAGGGGAATTTCACATACCGAGGTCAAGGGTTTCCGTCGTTAGAGAGGAGGAGTTTACCGGTGGGTGTTGTCGTAGGAGGGTATGGTCTTTGGAGGAGAAGACGTCGACTGGTGGGTGTTGTCGCAGAAGGTGAAGCTTGGTTGTTGTGCTTTGATCAAAGGAAGAAGATAGTAAAGAGTAGCGTGGTCTTTCTTCCATTCAGATCCATTCAGTGATGGCACCATCTATGAACAGTTCAGAGCCCACTTTTCTATTCAGAGGTAGCTACAAGAGGTTATCAAACACTATTAATGGTTGAATCATTCAGATTCAGAGCCATTAAGAGGTAACCAAACACACCCTAGATGACTTTGCGGATGAAAAGGAAGCTAAATGTGGGGCTTAAACGAGAAAGATAACGAAACCATATGGATCATGAAAACTCACGATGTAGAGCACTTTATCTACATGTAGCAGAGTGATGACATCACAATGACATAGTGATGATGTCGATTCTGCGAAAGGAAACCATCATGCGCCTCCGTCCCACCTACCACGTTCCATTCATCGGGGTGGAGACTGACGATGGATCGTACTTCACGACAATTCACGACGCGACCAAGGCGCTACGAGCCGTGAAAAGACCTGTGAAACTCGCGTCCCAAGTATTAATTTAAAAACTTTAACGAATTAAAATTGCAAGCGTTTTGAAAATTATGGTGCTTTACGGGGCTATCATTATGGGGATAGCGGCGTAAAAGAGGGTTTAAGCCCGCATGCGAAGTACGGCTAATAGTGACGCTATCAGTCATGCTTAGCGGCATGATGCCCCGAAATGCTAAAACCCTAAATCTTGGGCTATGAGCCCTATTTAAGGGAACTAAACCCTAGAGCATCCTCTTTTATCAGCTCCATACTCCAGAGATACCCTAGCTCGAAACCCTACATTTTCTTTGTTGATTCTAGCTTCATTCCTTGGGTTTGAGGGTTACTTGAAGAAGAAGAAGAAAATAGGTGGTGCAAAGACATGGTCTCCAGCCAAGATCCAACATATTCTTTGTATTTTGGATAATTGTAAGTAATAAAATTATATTCTTGATGTTTCTTTGCATAGATCTAAAGGTTAGAGGAATATTATGGCATGTTTGGTTAGTTCTTGTGGTGTTCTTGGAGTTTGGGAAACTCCAGGTTACCAAGTCCATTCTAGACATTTTCAGACGCTTTTGGACCAATGAACACAGCATGCACAAGCTCTCTTGAAGCCATGCATGAGTTTTGAGGTTTTGGACCCTTTTGACCTAGTTCTTGTGGTGTTCTTGGAGTTTGGGAAACTCCAGGTTACCAAGTCCATTCTAGACATTTTCAGACGCTTTTGGACCAATGAACAGAGCATGCACAAGCTCTCTTGAAGCAATGCATGAGTTTTGAGGTTTTGGACCCTTTTGACCTAGGGTTTAAGTTAGACATGTATTGGATATGCTTGTCCATAAAGATTACAACTTTATCAATTAAGAGCCTTAATTGATGGTTTCTGGAGAACCCTAGCCCCTGAGTTAACGGATTAAGCATTTAATAAGAAAGTTAGAATGTTCAGAGACAGTGCCACTAGTATCAGGGGATAACGACACTTCATCTGGAGCAAACCCATTTTTGATCGCGTCCCTAGCGATGCTATCGACCATAGGATGCGACAAGTTATGTGTACATTGACTTTGACCGTTGACAATTGACTTTGACGGTTGACCGTTGTCTTTGATCAATTTGGCCTTTGGTCATACTTTGATGGATTTAAGATACGCATTAAGGAATTGACCTTTGAGTAGTTTTTGGTCACTAAGTGATGTTTGATTTAGGAGGTTCGTGTTGTTGAGCACTCGAGGACGTGTTTTTTATACTTCAGCTTTACGATTCATGTGAGTCTCCTCACTATACTATATGTGATGTCGCATGCGTAGGTATTGTGAGACCGTATGGTGAGATTGTCTGCCTAGACTAATATAGTCTTGCCTATTGAATGTTAGTCGTATGAATTGTTCTTATGACTATGTATTATATTGTGTTTGTTATGGGTAGGACAGTGTCGTCTCCCATTAGCGGTAGGACTGTGTTGAATCCCGATGATGATATGTGATAAGAGTATAACGGTGCCGAGTATCGTGAGGGTAGGACTGTGTTGAGTCTCATTATGTGGTATTTATGTGATGTTATGGTATATGTGGTATTTTGGGGACTCACTAAGCTTTGTGTTTACTCTCTCAAGTTAAATGTTTTTCAGGTACATCTTCAAATAGGGAAAGGGCGTGGCATGATTGTACCGTATTTGGCACATTTACAAAGGCTTCCTATGATTTACGATTTATGATTTTATGATTTGTATTGGGTTGATACCATGGATTTTGGATGTCTTTTACTAAACACTAAATGAATATTTTTATGGTTTTCACGTTTATACTCTAATTTTAAAATGAACACTTTGGCCTTAAATTTTGGGACACTAAAAGTTGGTATCAGAGCCTTGATTTGAGGGATTTAGATGAACATTAGTGTGAGTCCAAACTCAAACTAAGGACTGAAATATTTTTTTAAAACTTTTTGGAAAAAGAATTTTACAAGAGATTAAATATGTGATGCGTACAGTTAGGCGAAGCTCAAGAAAGGAAAGTGATTCACAAAATATACATGTTTATGCTTATGCTATTGATAAATATGCATGCTAGAATATAGGCTAAGGATCCACTCAGGAAATTCATGGATGATAGGGATGTCTTATTGCCTTAGATGTTGCTTGCTATGAGCCAATGTGAATACTATTATGTAGTTAAGTGAATGCTTAGGGTGTACACAATTAGGATCATATTAGAATTCTTGATTTATCCTTTTTGGTTGTTCCTTGTTTGGTTGTGACTTTTGTTAGTTTAGATGTCGAAACCCATAACTATAATTGGTATACACTTGAATTGATAGTAGCACATTCCTTTTGGGTTGCCCTCAGTAGTCCAAATGGTATTAAGGTTGATAGAGAGAGAGAGAAATAAATAGTTTATTAATTTATTATGTGATGATAAAATAATTAGAGGCTAGTTTGGAATTAATTAGAATTAATTGGAATTAATTTGGAATTAATTAGAATTAATTGTAATTGTTCAATAGTTGAGCAATGGATAATTGTGGGATAATGTTGGACGAAATTAATAAGTATTTATCCTTATATTTTCACCAACTATATATGGCAGTTAAGGGATTTGGATTTAAAGATAAAAGGTTTTTCCGGTTTAAATTTAAATAAGGCTTATCTATAAGGTTTATCCTTAATCACCCTTGAGGCTATAAATACCCCTCCTTGGCACCTCAAAACCTACGCCAATTCTCAGAGTGACATTCCTCTGGATTTTTCTCTTTTCTCTCAAGCAAAATCTATAATCCTTCTCTAAGGTTTTATAGCGAGCTTTTCTAATTAACATTTTGTTTGGACTTTTGGGTGTGAACCATTAGAGGCATGACATTTGTGGTACTTGCTTCCAAGAGATCTACAAGACAAGGAATAATTGTTATTTGCTATAATAACAATAACGTATGCAATCCTAAACCCTTTGTTTGATTTTCGATAATTACCTAGGGACAATTAGGGTTTCTTTTTGAGTTCTTACTTATAGGTTCAATAGTGAAAACATACATCCTTTAGGTTGCATGTGAACTTAAGAGTTTTAAGTTTATTTTGTTTTACCTAATTCCTATCAACTTTAGGGTAGGTTCACTTATTCTACTGTCTATCTTATTCTCGATTGCATACCTCGTGCATTGATAAAAGGACTCGACAACATTAGCAGAAGTTTCTCTTGACACGTGTGGGGTGTGGAATCCTATTTAGCTTAGGAAGAGTGCAAGGGCACACATGTGTAGACCGTATGAATGAGATATATGTGTTCAGTATAGGTGAGGAATGAATTGGGGGTTTGGGATGATTTTTGGGAGAAGTACGAATAGATGTGGAACAGAAAAAGTCACATGGATTCCAAGGAGTCATTAGATTACATAATTGTGTGTGATTTGTGCTATGATTTTATTGTAATATGTTATTTTTGGTATCTTTGGCATGGTGATGACAAGACATGGTGAGAGCGGTTTAGGGTCCAGCTCAGGGGCTAACGAACAGTGAGGAACTCGCTTGATTAATGATGGCTTACAGAACAATATCACCACAGAAGTATCGAGGGAGGTGCTCTCGATGAGTCCCCAGATGTTCGAGTTGATAAAGAGAGAGTTGATTGCAATGTTTGATGAGCTGTATGGTATCACTACTGTTGCTGGTGCTGGCCAGCCAAGGGCTAGGATTGTAACCTACCGAGACTTTTCTTCTTGCTAGTCTCTCATGTTCAAGGGAAGGAAGGATCTAAATGCTAGCATGCACTGAATATCAGAGGTGGAGGACGCTTTCAGCACCTATTTTTTCCCAGAGGAGGCAAAGGTATGGTTGCCATGAACCTGTTGTGTGGTTCGACGAAGGACTAGTAGGGCTTGGTCATTCAGCTCCTTTCACTGGAGGAGCGCGAGAAAATGACTTGGGAGTAGTTTATGGCTTGATTTAGAGGGGAGTACGTTCCTCAGGTGGAGATGGAGCACTTAGCCAGGAGTATTTGACCCTTACATAGACGACGGAGTCAGTGACGACGATCATCACTCGATTCATGGATAGGGCGACGTTCTGCCCTGAGTATGCTGTGACCAAGAAAATGAGGATGTCTCAGTATTTGATGATGTTGAGGATAGATATCTGAGACTTTGTGTCGGCTGCTAGATACCAAACCCTGACGGATATGATAGTCGCGACCAGGTCTCAGGAGTTCGAGCTGGAGACCCAACAAAGGCAGAAGAGGCAGGCACTCATTCAGACACAGCCGACAAAAAAGAAGTCTAAGGCTGCCGATTCGAGACTAGGGGGACGCAAGGGTCACAGTCGGTGTGGCAAGTGTGGGAAGACCCACGAGGATCAGTGTCATTAGATTGCATGCCACAAGTGTGGCAATGAGGGTCACTATAGCCGTGATTATAGATAGGAGATGAGGATGTGCTATCATTTTGACCAGGTTAGCCACGTTAAGGCCAACTGACCCGGACTGGTACATGAATCGGTACAAAACCCAACACCCGTGACACTGAGGATTGTCGATGGCCGCTAGGGGAATGCAGAGGCTCCAAAGGCCAAGGGCAAGGCATATCAGTGTACAATCGAGGAGGCAAGAGGCGTTCCGGATGTCATCACTAGTATTTATCTATATACATTTTACCCTGCTCTCTATTTATGTTCGTACTATTATGCATTTTGATTAGGTGTGTTTCTAGTCAACTCTATGCCTGCCTTAGTGTTATTTGACTTGGGAGTGAGTCATTCTTTTTGTTACTTTCTTTTTACAAGGGCCTTGACGTTACCCTTGGAGCATTGGACCCCCCACTAGAGGTTAAGATATTGGATGATAGGACCGTGAGGGCGATGAGGGTGTACCGCGATTGTGTTTTGGAGATCCGTAAGGTAAGGTTTGTGATAGACCTCATATCTATCCCGATGGGCGATACTGGCGTGGATATGGATTGTTAAGTCGATTCGAGGCAATGATCAATTACGAGGGATAACAAGTACGGGTTCGAACCGAAGTAGGGAGAACTGTCGATTTAGGGTGATGGAAAGAGAGGTATCATGACCTTCTAATCGGCTGCAAGGGCATAAAGATACCTGCATCATGGGGGTATTAGATTTCTGGCGTATGTTGTTGATACTCGGGAGGGGAGGGGGATGACTGTAGATAAGGTGCACGTGATTCGAGAGTTCTAACGATGTGTTTCTCGAGGATTTACCAGGGCATCCCTTCTGAGAGACAGACAGGTGGAGTTCCGTATTGACTTGGTTCTGGGTGCAGCTTCGATAGCCAAGGCACCTTATCGTCTTGTATCGCCACAGATACAAGAGTTTTCCATGCAACTTTAGGAGCTATTGGGCAAAGGATTCATCAGACCCATCAGTTCGCCCTTCGATAGCCAAGGCACCCATTTTGTTTGTTAAGAAGAAGTATGGGTCGCACAGGATGTGTATTGACTATCGTGAGTTGAATAAGCTCACGGTGAAGAATAGATACTCGCTGTCGAGTATTGACAACTTGTTTGGCAAGCTGTAGGGTGCCTCATGCTTCTATAAGATCGATCTGCGATCAGGATACCGCTAGATGAGGGTGAGGTAGGAGGATGTACAGAAAACAGCCTTCCGGACGATATATGGTCATTATGAGTTCCTGTAGTGATGCCTTTCGGGCTCACTAACGCGCCAACAACTTTCATGGATCTCATGACCCGAGTGTGTAGACCCATGTTATTGATGATGTCTTGGTCTACTCGAGGACTAATGAGCAGCACGGGAGTCATTTGAGGGAGGTATTGGAGACTCTGAGGTGGGAGAGGCTTTATGCAAAGTTCTCTAAGTGTGATTTTTGGATGGGAGAGGTCCAGTTCTTGGGGCATCTCGTCAATCAGGAGGGTATTATGGTCAATCCGACCAAGGTTATGGTCGTGATGCAGTGGGAGGTTCCGAGGACTCCATATGCGATCAGGAGCTTCTTGGGTTTGGTCGGGTATTATCGGAGGTTAATCCATGATTATTCGAAGATTCCAGTGCCATTGACTCATTTGACCAAAAAGAATATTTCCATTAGATGGGGTGATGATCAGCAGACGACCTTTGAGACTATAAGAAAGAGATTGTGTGAGGCCCCAATATTGATGGTACTGGAAAAGGATTGAGCATATTGTGGTGTATTGTGATGCATCTATCTCCAGGTTGGGAGCGGTCTTGATGCAATGTGGTCGGGTGATCGCCTAGGCCTCTAGGCAGCTGAAGCCTCAAGAGGCTAATTATCCGACCCACGATTTAGAGTTGGGAGTAGTGGTGTTTGTTCTCAAGATCTAGAGGTACTGCTTGTATGGGGTCTCGTGTACTATCTACATAGACCACAAGAGCTTGAGATATCTAATAGATTAGTGGAATATGGATATACGACAGAGGAGATGGATTGACATAGTCAAGGATTATGACTACGAGATTTTGTATCATACAGGTAAGGCTAATGTGGTGGCAGATGCTTTGAATCAGAGGGTGGTTAGTGTACCCGTCTGCGACTTATGTTTGAGGATGACTATGGTCACGCGATTACTTGAGATGATTCATGATGCTCAGGTTGAGGAAAGTATGATGGAGCGCATAGTAAGGGGTTACACTGATGTAAGCATCCAAACTGATAGATCTATGTTCGTGGTCAGAATTCATGTTCTTATTAAATAAAGAATATTATTGTTAGTAGAGTTGTATTAGATGATACTTGGCTTGATTGAATTTACTTTAGTTGTTTTGATGAGTTGAGAACTTATAAAGTATGCACTTTATTTGATATAATGGTTATTATGTTAAATCTTATTATATGACAGGAGCAAGTATCTTTATTAGTGCAATATTGTGTTCTATTTAAATGTTTATTTACTTCTATGAATACTAGTTTATTCAAAATCTCTATAGTCTGTCATTCTTCATGAAAGAAGGCAGCGACTTAAGTTTAATATGAGGTGTTAGTTGATTATCCATAAAAAATGGATTTTGCATAAAGATACAACATTAGTCACATGTACGTGATAAAGATAAAGTATTGGAGAAACCCTTACTTATAGATTACTTCACATATTATATCACAAGTAATTTAAAAGGCAATATCTTATATCCTTAAGTTTAAAAATAAGTTATTATTATGGTCTTATAGAAGACTTTTATAAAACACTTATTTTTATTAAAGAGTTTAAAGATTAAACTTTAGATAGAAAGTTTTATTTTATTTACAATTATATTACATTAATGGACCAATTATGAGTCATTCCTAAAATAACATTTAAAAAGTTGTGTGTATTTCAATAAGTAATATCGACTCTATTATATATATATATATATATATATATATATATATATATATATATATATATATATATATATATATATATATATATATATATATATATATATATATATATATATATATATATTCGAGTGAAACATCCATAAATAATATGATTACGCTCTTCTAATTATATTAGTTACATACACAATGACAAACTTAATCAAACAATCATATAAGATATTGCAAACTAAAAGTGTGCATCAACAAATTGTTGGTTAATTGCATTGAAGGTTTATTAATATTACAACTTTTTAAATTCTAACTAAGGGTTATTTTACATTAAACTATTACAACTGAATAGGTTTTATACTCATGGTATTTAATCGATACTTATGATACTTAATTAAATAGCATTGAAATATTGATATCGTGTTTAGTCGATTAAAATGATCTAATGTCTAGTCTTAAATTATAGTGGAACATTTACCTTGGAATATTTCTAACGTCAATAAAATTAATAATCTGTTATTTCTATCTCTTTGAATTTTGCATTATAACTTATTTTTTATATTTGTTTAAAATTAAAGTTTCAAACTATGTAGTCTACATGTGTTCTCAAATATGACTATCGAATGAGTAGATGAGAAGTTATTTGACAATAAGGAATCCGTAGGTGTTTATTGTATTTCATTGTAGAAAATGGGTTTATATTTATTCATTAGTATATAATAATTAAACTATTTTATAAAAATGTTATTCATTTTAAAAAATATGGAACTAATAGATTATGTAAAAAAACCCTACAAACTCATTATTAAAAGTTAATTATAATATTTATAAGCTTACATGTATTTGTTTATTCCTTTATATAAACATATTCATGGAGATGTTTTATTTGTTTATGAATCAAAATACTTGAGAAACGCAAATGAGTTCTTCTTTAGTTGTTATAATTTCATGAGTATAGGTTGTTGTTTATATAGATTCATTATTTTATTTTGTTGCACATTATATTTAAGCTAAAGTCTGTGTATTTGAGTTTTTTATTTATACAGTTTTTGATGTTGTAGTCAATTTGCTTCTTCCACCGTCTACATGAAAGTCACCATTAACATATTTATGTATGAGATGCATCCATTATCAATAAATTCTTAGCATAAAATAGAAAAAAACACAAACTAATAAGGATGATTTTACAATTATAATATATTTTCATTTTCTCTACAATTCATTTATATCACATTGAAATTGGACACCTTTATATTATTACAATCATAAATATATGAGTAAAATATTCATCAATAACATAATTATACTCTCTAATTATATTACTTACATATCCGACGACAGAACTCAACCAAACAATCGTATATGATATTACAAACTAAGAACATACATCTTCAACATATTGTAACAAATAAATTGAAACAAAAATCATCATTTACCCTTGGCTCTAAATGTACAACCGTAAACGTTTTCTTGAAGATTAAAAGAAAGTAGAAGGAAAATAGGTGAATATAAATTGAACCAAAGAAAATAACCCATGTAGCTTCTAGATTCCAAACCTTGATTATCATACATTGTAACACCCCATCTTACATACACCTTATTTGGTGTAATAATTTATAAAACATCATTAAGTGAAAATTTCATTCTTTTAAAAACTTTACTTTTAATCAAAAAGACATCGTGTAAAACTTTTGGTCCCAATAAAAACAAATACGTAAAAAGATATTTAGACAACATTGGGGGTTACAAACTCATATCAAAACAACCATAGTAAAGCCTTTAAACTTGTCAAAGTTATGTCCCGTATTAATCTAACATTTCTACCGAAAATTCGGCATGACCTTTGGGCTATATTAATAAATCCATACTGACTCGACACAATATAAAAATAGCCCAAAAACAATACGAGACATAACCAAACTTTACAGTATAACTACAAGGGTATTTCTAAACCATAAACATAATGTCTCTCAATTACATAATAAACTATACCGCACTTGGATTAACTCTATCTTCTTGATTATCTTTTCTATCTACCATCCACATAAAAGCTTCTAAGTTCTTCGCTCCTTTAATCCAATGCTAGACATCCTGTTCCTGAGTACATAGCATTTTAAAACAAACATACGTAAGACAAAAGTCTCGTGAGATACATGGGTTTTAGACCCAACAAGTTTAAATCAATTTGAATATCATTAGCTATTAACAAATAAGAAAACCTTTCTATTCTTTTCAAAACCTGTAATCTCCACTGCTATGTCAAGATAATAAAACAAAAGTTCATTGCTATAATCATTAAAATAGAAATCATTACTTATCATCCAAATGAAAGCTCACTGTTAAAACTTCAAATACATTAGCTTAAAATGTCAAGTAAGCAATTCATCATAAGCAAACATAATTCAGGTACTTTCTTAACAAGCATAGACAAACTATAATTCATGATTAGTTATACGAGTTTCCCGTATCCCTTTCCCTCCTCGGAATAAAACCAATCTATCCGTGAGGGCGTGCTAGTTCCCTTTCCTTCCCCGGAATAAAACTAATCTATCCGTGAGGGCATGCTAGTTCCCTTTCCCATCATGGAATAGAACAAATCTATCCATAAGGGCGTGCTGAGACAACTACTTCGCGATGGGAGGTACCTTCCCAGTAGTGTCTTTTGACCTCCCCTCATTAGGGTGAGATCCTTGTCCGGACGTCTTTCTCATTTCTTTCATTTAGCTCATATTTCAAGTTTTACCATTATCATCTTATCACAAGTTGGTCTCTAGATAAACATCATTCAAAACATGTAAACTTATTTTCAATTCTTCAACATAAAATCGTACTTCTAATTCGACATAAATCAATACTTTCTATTTCAAGTTTTAAAACCACTTCAGAAACCATTACTCATGAAATATTATCATAACTTTTGAAAATCATTTGTTAAACAATTAATCATAAAACATATAACATAAAAGCATAACTTGTTGCTATGTACCCAGAAAAGTCCTCATGTACTCACCTCGGTAGCTAGGTATGTCTAGCTACAAAGATCCACTAGCTCTTGACTCTATATGCTTCCAACATCTTTTAACCTCTATCAATTTATTAAGAGGTTAGAACTAATTATACACTAAACACACAATATGTAATAAATCATATACATGAACTCTTTCTAACTTCATCTAATTCCATTCCAATCATTAAGTATGATTCTTAAAGTATAATAGTCATTTTGGACACTTTTATCGTTTTTGTCCCAAATTTGACTAATTATGTATTTCTTGAGTTCGACAGGTAATTTAAACATCTTTATAAGTTTAGCATACTTATAAAACACTACTAATTGTTTAGATGACAAAACATCTCTCATTTTATTCCTTTATGCCAATTTGACAAATTCTAAATCAATAAAGTTTCTATAAATGGAAACCGTTGAGAAACATATTATTTTCCATTCATATCTTTCAACTGCATTTACTAACACTTCACCAACATTAATCTATTGATTAAATATTCTTTACATAAGCTTAATATTCACATTCGCCAAATTCCTCTTTATTAGTTCACATTGACTATTAAATGATAAAACATCTGTCATCTTCCTCTTTTATACCATCTTAGCAAATTTCAACCATAAAAGTTTCCATAAATAGAAGTTTTTGTAAAACATGTTATTTCTCATTTGCTTGACTCTAATATACCACCAATATTTCATAAAAATCATTTAAATTGAATTCTATGAACTATTTGTGTCATTATTGAGAAATACCAAAAATTGTCCCAAAAGGGTTGGAATGCCCAATTCTATTCCAAAACTTTACCATCATTTTCTTTTAAATACACATAAACATACTCTATGAAAGATTTTTCATCATTCTTTCCACATATAAATGTATCTAACATATTCCAATTATCAAGTTCATCTTTTCAATCATATTAATAAGACTTTCACTAAAACTTCACCATTGAAGACAAATCAAACCTATCCAATTCAAGAAACTTAATGATTGACAAGAATTCAAACTTCCAACAAGGTTTTAAGCCATATTCAAGCACCAATTCTTCATTCCTTTAAACAATTATAGGCATGCAATCAAGAACCCCCTACCAAGCCACAAAACATATGACCTACATGGGTTTTTGAACTATAATGAGACATAAACCATAAAACCATTTCAATTCTAGCATGCTTTAGGTATTTTCGTATTTCAAATAACTAGGGTTTCAAAAATTGGGTTCTTACCATGTGATTTCTACCCAACATTGTAAAATCAGAGGTCTGGGAATTGTTTTAGCTCAAAAATCGGACCACAACCCCAAATCCCCACCATCGCCGACCACCAATGGTCGTTGTCGGCCAGTACTGTCGCAACACCGCCGCCAATAGCGGCTTTTCTTATCTGAAATCACACAGCAACAGCATCTGCTCACCATTCTCGTCTCCTCCATCTCGATCTGTATCTCTCTCGCTCATCTGTTTCTGAATAGTAAACCGAGGAGACCAATTGAGGGTCTCGATTTCAATCTCTCGACCTCACTTTCCCGTTTTCCCCGTTCTTTTTATTCTCTTCTCGAATTAAGATGTGCACACAGGAAAAACGCAATCAGGGGATTGAAATCCCTGATTTGGATTAGTCAAATTCAATTATGACAAAAATGCCCCTGTCTCCGTGCCTTAGTAAAATTCTTACATTTTCCTGATTTTTCCCAAACTTTGCGGTATCATAACTCCCACATACGATATCGGAATTTTATACACTTTATACATTTAGAAAGGTGGGAATGAGCTTAGCATTTTATTCTTACTAACTTAAGGCTGAATCTGAATATATTTTCTATTATTGGCCTTTAAACATGACCACTTGGCCATATTTGTCACTTTTTGACCATCTTTACACCTTCATAACTTCTTTGATATAATTCCAAGGACCCAAATCTTTTTCCTAAATTTTTATTGCATCAAAATCTACAAAAGTTTTCTTGATGACTTTTTCCCAAATCGTTATAGATTTTTAAATATAAATTTTTTAAATTTAACAATTAATATTTTCACTTTTGTCCCCAAGTTTCCCATATTGCCCTCGGGCTTTCAAGACATGTTTCCAATTGAAGTAACACTTCATTATGACTTAATAAAATGTCTTAAAACATAAATTCACTACTAGAATATAGGCCTTTAATGACATACGATCTATGACACACACTCAATTTATGACGGATAAAAATGTATGTCATAAAAATAATGTCATGATTTATAAAATCTGAACGATTTACGACATACATAATTGTTAGTCGTAAAATTATGTCATCTCTTTAATGATTTTATGACATACAAAAATATATGTCATAGTTTAGTGTCATAAACGAAATTTTAAAAAAACACGCGCGGCACTTTCTTAAAATTGTGTGTCATCTAAAAAAAGAAACGTCGCATTTTGTTTTAGTAGTCCTGTCTATATTCTAATCATCGTCTCTCAATTTCTCTAGGGTTTTGGTGCCGCCTCGTGAATTCGACCTTCCTGCTTCGCCTCACCATTGCTTCAGGTCGGTGAAATCGACCACTGACGTGACCCTCCCCCCTCACCATTCCGACGACATGGCTTCAAACCGGTGAAATCGGCCACATTCGTGAAGTACGACAACACGAACAAGAAAACACTAGCCTTGAAGTGGGAGAAATGATAAAAGAACTAAGACCGACGATAAATTGGGATATTCCTCTTGGCCACCGACGATTCGTTTCGGTATTCCTCCTCACATAACCTAGCGTTTTTCCAAATATTTCAAAGCCTCATCTAATTTGATTCACGTTGTATGGTTTCATATTCACGTTGTAAGAAATTTCATATTTCACGTTATATGGTTCGTATTCAGGTTGTAAGAAATTTCCATTTATCATATCTCCATTGAATTACATTCATGTTGTAAGAAATTTCTATTATCAGATCTCCATTGAGTTTCTATTATCAGATCTCCTAGCTGTTCTTTTGATTGACCGTGGTGCTCGCAAATTATAATTCTCTTGGTTTCTGGTAGGTTACTTGATTAACATCCACAGATTTGGAAATACACAGGATGATAGGAAGCGTATAGAGATAAGTATGGACTACAGATCGAGCATCTGTCAAATGTTTGATCAATCTTATTACCTTTGTAAAATTTCTTCAGATCTTTATTGTAAATTTCTTCTATAGGTCTAGATGATGGAGTTCAACTCATGTATGCTTGATGAGTCTGGTTTTTTAGACACGCAGCAAGGATTTGGGTGGTGGTTTTCACGCAGTAAGAATGGTTTACAACATAAGCTTGACTAGTGTGTAAGTTCCTATATTTTGTTCGCAATCTACAAACAGTCCTAAAAAAAAAGTGAAAGTTCTTATATTCTGTTTGCAATCTTACTTGTCTTTGTTTGCATTTCACAAACAGTGCAAAACTTATTGAAATCTATTAGAATCGTCATAATATAACTGCATCAAATGGCATAAGAGATGTTGCTGTTGCAACAAGAATTTCTGAACTCATACATAAGGCTACCAAACCAACACTTGTGGAGTCTGACAATAATCTTGATGATGATCTGGTAAATGCTTCGGCAACATGTCCTACTATTACAACATTCTTGCATTTAATGTTGAGGCTAGTGTAATGTTGATGCTAGTGTAAGTGTTTGAATTGTAAGTCATGAATGAAATCTTAGATTCTATGTTGAATTTGTAGGAGAAGGCAAGCAAGGGACGACATAACGGGCCTTCTGCTGGTTCCTCTTCTGCTCCTCTTCCATACTCATCTCTAGTTCACCAAAGATTCAAGTCATTTAAGAACCCGCTGGGAAATCATGCCTTCTTCAATGATGTTCGTGAAGAATGGGAAATCTTAGATGCTATTTTGTATGTGACAAACGATAATATTGATAAATTTAAAATGTTCATTGTTTTGTATTTGACATAGACATTGTGATGTGGCAATGGCTTGTATTTGGATTGATGATATTTAATTTTATATTATGAGATGTTAAATATAATCTTTGATTAATTCTAATATTATAAAATCTAATATATATATATATATATATATATATATATATATATATATATATATATATATATATATATATATATATATATATATATATTATTTGTCTAAAAAAATTTACGACTTACATTGCGAGTCGTAAATGTTTGTCATAAATGTATGTCGTAAATTTACGACACACAAATGTATGTCATCTTTCATTTATGACAGGGCTTTCAATGACATACATTTGCGTGTCATCTATACCCTTTAATGACACGCAATGCATGTCATTAAAGGCCTTTTTTCTAGTAGTGATTCCCATATTTTTGCCTCCTTTGATCATTTTGCCATTTGTATTATACTTTAAATATTTAAGCATCAAACTTTTTATCATATACAAAAATTATGTTTGTCATATACATGTCTTTAGTTCTCTCCAATATATTTAGTCATTCAATTTTTTCTTTTAGAGATTACATGGCCATATATATCTTCCACCTTATTTTCCATCTTCATACATTTTAGATAACAAATAACGAAAAAAGAAGAGAAGAGAATGCATGTAATCAAGCTTGAAAACAATGTTCTTATATAGGAAAAGTATTTCATTTAACTAAGCAATTACTTGAAAGAAGTTGAGGAGATGGGGGTTTCAAATGAATATGGTGCAAGATAGATGGTCTATCTTGAACCACATTGACTTGGATGACATCTATTATAAAAGTTACTAGGTGAATCCCCGTGCGTTGTGCATGAACAAAATCATGTAGTTAGAATAATAACACATATGTTTTATTAAAAAATATTCAAGTCATTGTTATCAAATATGAAATAACATTTATATATAAGAAACAAAAATGTTTTTGTATAACTAATGAATTATCTTAAATCAAGACATGTGTTCTAAAAAATCAAAAAATAAATAAATAATTAGTTAAATAATATCATGATAAATAAACAATAAAAAATTTCATCATATAATGGTTAAAATAAAAAAAGAAATCATAGTATAGTTGGAATTTTTAATGTGGATTTTTTTAGGCTTATTGGTAATGAACTAACATAAGTAATAAAAAACCTACTTCAATCCTAAATAAATCATGATATTACTTTTTTTTATTCAAAACTACTTCAATCATAAAAAACTTCATGCGGTTGTTTAGTTAAAATATCCAAAAAGTTACTTGTGCTTTTTGTTTGCCAATAAGGAATATAATTAAAACATTGCGTTATCTTCATTTCTCAATTGTTGAATGAATATACAAGTTTTAATAACATGAAACAATAGAAATATCTATTATAGCATATTTTTTTTTCGAAAAACACACCAACCATTCATATATCATACACAAAATTCTTAGAAACAATATTATCATTTCACATATCAAAATCTATCAAATAACAAAAAGTATTAAAAAAATAATAACATAGAAACCTTGAAACATCCATTATAAAATTTATATTCATAAACCACATCAAAACCTCCAAAATCATAAACAAAATTGTAGAAACAGTTGAAGGGTTTCTATGCAATCAATGAACACAAAATAACCTAAGGTTCACATGCAACCCTAATATTGATCTATGTTTTCTTCTATGAAGATTAGAACTAAGAACCTAAAGGATACAATTCAATTCTAAAGAAGAATCAAGAAAAACCAACCTTAGATCTTATGATCCTTTTAAGCAGCAGCAAAATTATCCTGCCTCAGATGAAAGTCACACCCAGGTGATGGAAGAATCAGTCCAGCAGAGTAAATCCAGAGAGAAGATGGCGTGAAGAATGAGGTGCCAGGGGGTTCCTTTTATAGCCTCCAAGGGTTACACCTGAAACCCTAAGGAGCCTCCAACTGGACAAGGCTTTTGACCACTTGGACCAGGCTTACCAAACCCTAATTAGGGTTTCGCCAATCCCTTGGAGGAGCCTCCAAGTTGGCGCCACTTTTGGTCCCTGGTTTTTCCTGGCCAGTTATTCAACTATTGAATAAATACCAAACCAGTCCCTGCACCTTTTAATTAATTAATTTAATCTCCAAATTAAATCCAATTAATTCTAGATTAAATCTCAATTAATTAATATAGTTTCTAATTAATATATTAGCACTTAAATATATTAATAAACTATATATATATTTTCTATTGATTTATTATACAATTAATAAATCAACTATTCTCTCTACTGAACTATCTTTCCTCCACCCATGAGGGCAACCCAAATGGACTTTGCTTTTAATCATAAGATAAAAGTTCAATTACAAGTCATGGCTTAGACACCTAATCCAACAGTCTCCCACTTGGATAAGTCTATGACTTTAATTGTCTGAACTCTGACCCAGTCAGTTCTGTCCAAAGATAAGTGATCAGATGATCCTCCGTCCAACAAGATATTTTCAGACTCAAGACATGGATAAAATCAATCTGGTCTGATTCACTGTTCCTCGATTTCCGATTTGCATATGACTCTTAGACTACCAATTTAGTCCCGGTTGGCCAACCATTTTAGTCAACTTCAAAATCATCGAGAGGCCTACAGATATCTGTTTCCCGTTAGGGTCAAGGGACGAATAAACTTCGACTCATATACTTATGTCTTTTACCAGACAAATCACTCACAACAATACGTTTTATAACACCGAGTTACCGATGCGTTTTCATATTATCAATGAACAACCGTCTAATAAATCATAACTCATATGTCTTAGCTTAAAGATCAAAAGATATTATCGTCTCAACATTGCTCGTGATGTAATCCATGAAGCAATCCATTGAGCGCGGGTTTATCCAATACTCAAATCTCCATTTCCAAGTATTCACGAATGGTTCAGCAATCCAATTGCAATGTCTAACTCCTTAGACAATCTATTACCAATTCATGACAGTCTTACTTCACACTTACTCCCTTAAAGTGTAATCGACTGTGGATATTTGAATAATCCAATTATTCAGGAAGTAAAACATGCAAAATGAAACACAATGATAAAGTACTGACAAGAGTAGTGAACCATAATAAATCTCTATTATTAAATCACAAGAGTCAAATACAATACATTGTTACAAGTTTCGAATCTATCTAATTACTAAAACTTATATCATCTGTTAATCCAATGCTCCTAGCATGCTGATTATGCTTAATCCTACTCAGAGCCTTTGTCAAGGGATCTGCAGGATTATCTTCCGATGATACCCTCTTTACAAGGAGGTGACCTTCTTCTACCCTATGCCTGATGTAGTGGTACTTTCTGTCGATATGTCTGGACTTTCCATGATCTCGCGGTTCCTTTGTCAAGGCGACCGCACCTTCATTATCGCAGAACAGTTCCAAGGGCTCCTGAATACTCGGGACTATTCCAAGGTCACCGATAAAGTTCTTCAGCCAAGCCGCTTCCTTTGACGCTTCACTTGCTGCTATGTACTCTGATTCGCACGTAGAATCAGCCACTGTTTCTTGCTTGGAACTTTTCCAAGTCACTGCTCCACCGTTCAAAAGGAATACCCAGCCCGACTGAGACCGACCACTGTCTCTATCCGTCTGAAAGCTGGCATCTGTATATCCTTCAACTCTCAAGGTATCACTGCCACCGAGGACTAACACCATGTTC
The DNA here is from genome assembly GCA_023525715.1 of Cichorium intybus. Lineage (NCBI taxonomy): Eukaryota > Viridiplantae > Streptophyta > Magnoliopsida > Asterales > Asteraceae > Cichorium > Cichorium intybus. The sequence continues at coordinate 77,665,461 of CM042009.1, read as the reverse complement.
TTTGTCCTTCGCAGATACTTGAGTATATTTTTCACAGCTATCCAATGTGCCCTTCCAGGGTTACCCTGGTACCGACTGACCATGCTTAAGGCAAAAGCCACGTCAGGGCGAGTACACGTCATAGCGTACATGATCGATCCCACAGCCGAAGCGTATGGTACTCGACTCATCTCAGCTATTTCCTCGTCTGTACTCGGACTTTGAGTCTTACTCAGCTTCGCATTACTTTGGATAGGCAGCTCTCCCTTCTTGGAATTTTCCATACTAAACCTCTTTAGTACCTTATCCAAGTATGTACCCTGACTGAGTCCAATCAGTCTCTTCTTCCTATCTCTCAATATTCTAATCCCAAGAATATAGGCAGCCTCTCCTAGGTCCTTCATGGCGAAACATTTCCCAAGCCAAGCCTTAACATCTTGCAAGGTTGGAATATCGTTTCCCATGAGCAGTATGTCATCGACATACAGCACCAGAAAGGTGACTATACTCCCACTAGCCTTGACATATACGCAGGACTCATCCTCGCTCCTAAAGAAGCCAAACTCTTTGACTTTCTCATGGAAACAAAGATTCCAGCTGCGAGAAGCTTGCTTCAATCCGTAGATTGATCTCTCAAGCTTACACACCTTATTAGGATACTTTGCATCGACAAAACCCTCTGGCTGATTCATGTAAACATCCTCAGTCAGCTTCCCATTAAGGAAAGCGGTTTTGACGTCCATCTGCCAAATTTCATAGTCATGAAATGCAGCTATGGCCAGCATAATCCTGATAGACTTTATCTTAGCTACTGGTGAGAAGGTCTCGTCATAATCAACCCCTGGGGTTTGAGTAAAACCCTTCGCAACCAGTCTTGCCTTGAAAGTGTGTACCTTTCCGTCCATGTCTGTCTTCTTCTTGAAGATCCATTTGCACCCGACTGTCTTTCGACCCGGTACATTGTCAACCAAGTTCCAAACTTGATTGTCATACATGGACTTGATCTCGCTATCCATGGCCTCTTTCCACTTGGCAGACTCAGGGCCCGCCACTGCTTCCTGGTAGTTAGCTGGTTCATCCAAATTTATCAGTGTCCTATCACTGACAAAAGTGTCCCCATCCGAAGTTATATGGAACCCATAAAACTCGGGTGGCATGCTAACCCTACCGGAACGCCTAAGAGGTAAGGATACATCTGTCGGTCCAACAGGACTTTCATCCTCATGTTGGTTGCTAGTTTCTCCTAAGGTTGCGTCATCTGATGACTCTTGAATTTCTTCCAGATCAATGGTACTCCCACTGTCCTCTTTGAATACGAGCTCTCTCTCTCGAAAGACTGCTCGTCTAGCTACAAAGACCACGTCCTCGCTCGGTCTGTAGAATAGATATCCAAAGGACTGTTTGGGATAACCAATGAAGAAACACTTTTCGCTTCTGTCTGCGAGTTTGTCTTGAGTCTCTCGTCTAACGAAAGCCTCACAACCCCAGACCTTGATATGTGCCAACGAGGGAGCTTTCCCCGTCCACATCTCATGAGGTGTTTTCGCAACCTTCTTAGTTGGGACAAGATTGAGGATATGGGCGGCAGTCTCTAAGGCATACCCCCAGAAGTGAATGGGAAGTGAAGCTCGACTCATCATGGAACGAACCATGTCCAACAGGGTTCGGTTGCGCCTCTCTGCAACACCGTTCAACTGTGGTGTCCTGGGAGGTGTCAACTGCGAAACTATTCCGCATTCCTTTAGATAGTCCAGGAACTCGATACTTAGATACTCTCCGCCTCTGTCGGATCTGAGCATCTTTATCTTCCTGCCTAATTGATTCTCTACTTCGTTCTTAAACTCTTTGAACTTTTCAAAGGTGTCCGACTTGTGCTTGATCAAGTAGATGTAACCGTATCTACTAAAATCGTCGGTAAAAGTCACGTAGAACCGCGTGCCATCCTTTGTGGTTGATCTGAATGGACCACACACATCCGTGTGAATAATGTCCAATAGACCCTCACCTCTTTCAAAAGACCCTTTGAAAGGTGATTTAGTCATCTTGCCCAACAGACAAGATTCGCATACATCATCCGACTTGAGGTCGAATGATTCCAACACTCCATCCTTTTGGAGTTGGGCGATGCGTTTCTTGCTGATGTGCCCGAGCCGACTATGCCACAGACATGCCTTTTCCACGTCACTAGTAGAATCAATATAATTTACACTTTGTCCTAGATTGTCAACACATTTCACAGTTTCATACACACCATTATAAGGATAAGCAGTAAAATTCAAAATACCATTTTTGAAAACAGAAATAGATCCAATATTATTATCAAAAGAAAAATGAAATCCTTGTCTGAATAATGCGTGAAATGAAATAATATTTCTTGCCATTTCTGGCGAATAGCAACAATCTAATAAATCTAAACAAACTTCACTACTAAGCACTAAACTATAAACTCCAATCTTGGTAACAGGGGACGATCTCCTATTGCCCATGATCAAGTTCAGTCTACCGTGCTCCACCTCCCTGCTTTCCTTTAGGCCCTGCATATCAGAACAAATGTGAAAACCACATCCTGTATCAAGGACCCAAGAATTAGAAGATGGTGAGTTTTTAGAGATAGTGTATATACCTGCTGTCGATGGCTTTACTTTCCCATCCTTGACATCCTGCAAGTATTTGGGGCAGCTTCTCTTCCAATGGCCCTTTTCTTTGCAGTAGAAACAGTTTGCTTCATCGGGGTTGGCCACACAAGGAATTTGGGAAGTCTTGGTTCTCGAGCCATTACTGGATGACCCGGCCTGAACCTTTTCCCTCCAATTTTGTTTAGGAGGGCCCTTCCTTTTCTTTCCTCTGCCACTTCCAATGGCTAGAACGGGCTGATTAACCGAGGGTACACTTTTACCCTTCATCCCGTCTTCAGCTACTCGAAGCATGCGATGCAACTCAGTCATATTAGCCTGATTGTTGTTCAAATGATAAGCCAGCCTGAACTGGTCATAAGAACTCGGCAACGAGTTAAGCACTATGTCAACGGCCAACTGTTCCGGTACAGGCATCGCAAGCTTTCTAAGCCGCTCCACGTAACCTTGCATTCTTTGCACATGAGTGCAGATGGACTCTCCATCTTTGGGTTTGCTGTTCGTGAAGTCCTTGACCACTTCGCACCTTTCGATGCGCTCTTGCTTGCGGAACTTTTCCGCTAGCTCCTTGTGCATCTCATAGGGCCAGTAGTCTTCGTATATTCTCTGCAATTCGGGGTTCATTGTGGCGATCATGATGCAGGCCACTTTGGTTGCATCATCAGTATGTTTTTGGTACGAGGCAATTTCCTCGGGAGTAGCAGTTTCGGGGTCGACATCGACAAGCTCGGTCTCGAGAACATACTCTTTGTTCTCATACCTCAGAGCCATCTTGATGTTTCTAATCCAGTCATTATAGTTTGTCCCGTTCAATTGAACCCTGGAACATAGTGAGAGGATTGAGGGAACACTGGAGTTTGATTGGGGAGCGGATTGATCAGCAGAAGACATCTATAAAAGAAGGTAAGTTTAATTAGATACTTGTCGGTCCTTATATTAACCCAATATAAAATAAGGCTAGGATCCAACTATAACAATTTGCAACATAGAAGAGGGATGCCGTAATCTATAAGCAAATTTTATAAAGGTAGGCGAATGACGATTCAGCCGATTCCACCGCGGAAAAATAATCTTATTATAAATGGAATTCCTAGTTTCTTATGAGATTTATTGAACTGTTCAATAGCATGTTTAATCTCGGATATGCCCCACCGTTTGTGACTGGGATGCCGAGGATCACAAACCGGGTGTGAATAACCATGCAAATTAGCTTGGTGCTCTCGGGATCCATTATCATCTCAAATTGATGTGCCGGTAAACCACACACGCTCCATCAACAATGATAACACCCGAGACACCCATTGCCACTCTTTATGAACCCCTATTGGTGTGCCGGTAAACCACACACGCTCCACCAACGTTTCATAAAGTGCAATGTGCAATTTCATGGGGTAGCATCAAATTCACATTTTCCTAAAGTAACTAGATTGGGATTTGTTTTAGGGTTCTAGTACTTTCAATTATAGCATTATACTTTTAAGAGGCTTAGTGGTTCTATCATACCCGTTCAGCTAACGACACTCGACTGACCAGGAGAGCGGTGGGTAAGAGTAGATACCCATTAGACTAACATTTTATAGTCAGTCGCCTTATACCCTCTTTATAGGACAGTTTTGTGAATGAGGCTTACTAGCGGTAGACTAACCAATTTTCTTATATGTATTAAATTAACTTTTAATCATAAATACATATAAGATATATTTTAATCTTATTAAAATATTTTTAGAATTAATTTAATCTTAATTTTCTCAAATTATTCTAATTTTTTTGAAAATTTAAATTAATTCTTAAAGCTGATTTAATTGGTCTTTTAATTAATTAATTAATTAAACTAATTAAATCTAGGTTACAGATTACCAATTAATCAAATTAATTAACCTGTAATATCCCTTTGAATTTCGAAATTTACATGCCAAATAAAGGGGTTCAAGTTATTTTAGTTTATTTGGTTACCAAAAATAACAACACACAAATAAGGCAAGCAAATCAAGCAATCAAGGAAGGGATCAAGGAGGGTGGCGGCTAGGGTTAGGAAACCCTAGCCTTGGGATCGAATTTAGCCTCCTCCCAAGGGTTTATTTTCGCAAAAACCCTAAGGCACAAAACAGTTTATGCAGTTCATAATCAATCACAAGAAAACAAGCTAGCTCTGATACCACTGAAGGGTTTCTATGCAATCAATGAACACAAAATAACCTAAGGTTCACATGCAACCCTAATATTGATCTATGTTTTCTTCTATGAAGATTAGAACTAAGAACCTAAAGGATACAATTCAATTCTAAAGAAGAATCAAGAAAAACCAACCTTAGATCTTATGATCCTTTTAAGCAGCAGCAAAATTATCCTGCCTCAGATGAAAGTCACACCCAGGTGATGGAAGAATCAGTCCAGCAGAGTAAATCCAGAGAGAAGATGGCGTGAAGAATGAGGTGCCAGGGGGTTCCTTTTATAGCCTCCAAGGGTTACACCTGAAACCCTAAGGAGCCTCCAACTGGACAAGGCTTTTGACCACTTGGACCAGGCTTACCAAACCCTAATTAGGGTTTCGCCAATCCCTTGGAGGAGCCTCCAAGTTGGCGCCACTTTTGGTCCCTGGTTTTTCCTGGCCAGTTATTCAACTATTGAATAAATACCAAACCAGTCCCTGCACCTTTTAATTAATTAATTTAATCTCCAAATTAAATCCAATTAATTCTAGATTAAATCTCAATTAATTAATATAGTTTCTAATTAATATATTAGCACTTAAATATATTAATAAACTATATATATATTTTCTATTGATTTATTATACAATTAATAAATCAACTATTCTCTCTACTGAACTATCTTTCCTCCACCCATGAGGGCAACCCAAATGGACTTTGCTTTTAATCATAAGATAAAAGTTCAATTACAAGTCATGGCTTAGACACCTAATCCAACAACAGTTTCATGATTTTATATATTACAATCTTACGAATAACAAATACTATAGAAAAATTAAATACTACAACTTTTAATAACAAAAAGTACCAAAATAACTATTATAACATTTGTATTAAAAAAATAAACCAACCACATGTAACTCACAAAAAAATGTAAAAACAATTTTAAGAAACAAAAACAAAAACAATTTCAAGTATATATAAAATCAACACACGTTTGGTGTATTTTTCCCATTTATTCTACTCTTCATATTTTAATCACAAACTTGAAAGACATGAATGTTTTTTAATGAGAAAATTTGACTCATATAGCAACAACATGTATAAATGAGAGGAATAAAAAAGTTTTTAGTAATTGCTATTAATTTAAGAGATATGAATAATCATTTAGGTTTCAAATCATTATGTTATGGGATAACATAATATCTCTAACCATATTAGTTTGTAAGACCTCTATTAGAGTATATATATATATATATATATATATATATATATATATATATATATATATATATATATATATATATATATATATATATATATATATATATATATATATATATATATATATATATATATATATATTGCAATATATATTTTTCTTGAGATAATAGCTATATTAGTAGTATTTTCTCACAAAAATCATTCTTGTGGTTGAAGAGTTTGCAATTCAAATATGAAGAGTTGAATAAATGAGTTTGTCGCATCAACAATATTTGTAATGTGAATTTATCTTTATATTATAGTGTTTGAAATGAGAAGTAAAACTAAACGATCGGGAAAAAGGTAACAAAATGAGAATTTGATGATTTTTTTCGATGAACAAAATCTATTATTCTTTTCTTGATTTCTATATTTTTTCTAAACTGTTTATTCAAACCTTTTGTACAATTTAGGAGTGTTTGTCGTGTCTTTTGAAAATAAATATCATAATAGATGTTTTCTTGTTTTTATGTTATTTAAAGTTGTAGTAATTATTATTTCATATTTATTATTCATTAGATTGTTTGTGTGTGTGTGTGTGTATATATATATATATATATATATATATATATATATATATATATATATATATATATATATATATATATATATATAGAGGGTCCGGATCCGGTGACGACTTCAATTTGGGTGAGGACTGCGAGGACAATTCTCGTCCACTCATTTCCTTAAGGGCAATAACGTCAAACGTAATTATTGGATTTGACGTAATCCCATGCGGCGCTCGTCCATGGAACGTAATACGGACTCGAGGATATAATCACATGTTAGTCACGTCCGTACAACATAATTTAGCCGGATTTTTTTATTTTTATTTCGTTTTTTATTTTTTAAATATTATTTTTCTTTTTTTCAGTTTTTTTTCGTTTTTTTCCAGTTTTTTTTTTCGTTTTTATTTTTATTTTTTTTACGTTTGTCGTTTACAACTCTTTTTGCATCATAACTCGTTTTGTGTCATAACTCGTTTTGCATCTTGGATCATAACTAATTTTGAATCTTGGATCATAAGTTTTGGATCATAAAACATATTTTGGTTTTAATATTTTTGGATGATTTATTATTTTTTTTTTTGCTATTTTGATAAGTTTTGATTCATAAAATAATTAGTTTAAAACAGTTTGAATCATTAAACATATTTTGGTTCTTAATATTTTTGGATCATGTATGTTTTTTTTGCTATTTTGATGAGTTTTTTTTACTTAAAATATAAAAATGAACACTTAAAAACATTTTTTTCAAAAAATTCTTTTTGCAAACTTACTAATATAATGTCTACAATGATCCCTTAAATTTTCATAATTTTTGGAGTTTTTTTTTGATTTTTTATAAAAATAAAAAATAAAAAATATTTTTTTCAAATTTTCATGATGGTACTTGTTTTGTAGAGAATTAAATTTTAAGAATATTGGTTTTTTCAGAATTTTTTTTTACAAAGAAAAAAAAAGTTATGGCCCAAAAACTAAGTTGGTGGAATAAAAAAACCCAGCAAATGAGATTGTGACAAGTGTCGCAATGAGGGGTGGGGTACTCGATCAGATTACTATATTACCCTTCTTAATTTATATTACCCATCCACTAGTTTTAATTTTTAGACAACTAGCCCTCCAAGCTTTTTAGATGTGTCAATTTTTTCACAATAATCTTAGCCACCCATTTTTCAAGATTAGAGGTCCAGATTTGTCCTCATATCCTCACCAAAATTAGAGTCTTCACCCGATCCTGATTATATATATATATATATATATATATATATATATATATATATATATATATATATATATATATATATATATATATATATATATATATATATATAGAGAGAGAGAGAGAGAGAGAGAGAGAGAATAGGTTCAAATGAGAACCACTAAAATGTTAAAAACGTGAGAACCGATATTCACACATTAAGAATTATGTTTTTTTCGTTTTTTTTGTTTTTTCACACTTGTTTATTATGTGAAAATACATCAAAGTTAATAAATTTCCTTATTTTTTAATACGTTTTACAATATTCACAATATAATAAAATTTGTAGTTATTAAACTGTGAATACTATAACATAAGTTTTTTTATTAAACTGTGAATTAGTGGTTCTCACGGTTCTCAACATTTTAGTGGTTCTTATTTGAACCCTTCCCTATATATATATATATATATATATATATATATATATATATATATATATATATATATATATATATATATATATATATATATATATATATATATATATATATATATATATATATATATATATATATATAATCAGAATATATTAAATAATAAATAACATGAATTAATAATTACTATAATTTTGAATAACATAAAAACAATAAAACATTTATTATAACATTTGTTTTTAAAACACACATAAAAACTCTTAAATCGTTCAAAATGTTTGTAGGAATAATTTCAAAAATATATAGAAATCAATAAAAGAATGATATATTTAGTTCATCGAAACTCATAAATTTTTCATATTCTTCGTCGTTTAGTTTTACTTCTCATTGCAAGCATTTTAATCCAAAAAAAAAAAAATACATATTCACTTACTATTGATGTGACAAAGTCATTTTTTCAACTCTTCGTATTTGAATCGCAAAATTTTCAACGATATGAAGACGTGCTGATAGAAAATACTATCAATATAACTATTATCCCAAAAAATCTACATCTCAATAATATTCAACAACATAAATGATTTTTATGAGAAAAGACTATAGCTATATATAATGAGAGGAATGCAAAAAGTTATTGAAAAATTTTTAAGTATTGTAAATGTTATTAAATAGAGAATGTAAAAGATCATTTAGGTTTTAAATCAATATGATTTGAGATATCAATCTATGTTCAACCATATGAGTTTGGATAACATCAATTATAAATATAGAATATATAAAGGTGAAGGGTTTCGTCAATTTCTTTGATAAATGCCCCAAAATGGCTTTAAAGTTTCATTTTAGAACGAAACATCTATTCAAGATCAAATCCAAAAACAGTCTATAAAGCACTTGATATGTTTAGTTAATGCACGAAAAGACGAAAAGTCTGTTTTGGTTTCATTACCCTATCAAAGGTATATTTTGATTCGATTTAGATATTTGCAACATTCCTAACCAAAATTAGATCTTTTTTTAGAAAAATAGTATATGTTTCCAAATAACAAGCTTTGTGGGATACAAAATAAAATAACGTCAAAGGTTTGGAATATTGGTTTATGAAAGCCATTATCGATGAGCATTTTAAGGTAAGGAAATATTTATGTGTCAATATATATTTTTAGTAAATAATATTTTTTGCAAATAAAAAGTCTGCTAATTTTCTTTAGTCTATTTGAAACTTAAATATTAGACATTTTTCTCAAGATTATGACAAATAGCGTTGTTAAGGTTAGCGAGATTTTTCTGTGGAAATTAATAAAAGGATCTATTATGGTTTTGAAAAAAAAAAAAAGTAGAACTTTATCTATTATATTTGAGAAATTTTCAAAAAAATCATTAAGTTTTCGATCTTTTACTATTTTATATGAAAAAAAAAATCATTGCTTTATTTTTTTCTTTCAAAAAACTCATACATATTTCTAAAACTTTAAACCATCCATACTAAAATAAGTTTTCAAAGACATCATAATTAAAAAAAATTCAAATAAAACGTAATTTCTAATCATGAAACAGAGTTTTAACCATTAAAAGCATAAATTATACTTTTATTGTTTGCAAATGTGTTTGTTAAATACGATTTTATATGTTTGAATATCAAATTTTAATTTGTATTGTTTTTATTTGACAACCTGTTTTATTTTATGTATTTGAACCGTCACTACAAGAAATGATATAAATACCGGTGACACCTTTAGCGGCGACAGCCGGTATTACCGGCAACAACCAAAACACGCGTTTGGTGTCGCCGGTAATACCGGATGTCGCCGCTAAAGATGTCGCCGGTATTTGATAATTCAGCGATCCGCGTGATGTTTAATCCAAGCCGTCCATCAAATGTTTGATCCGACGGTGAAAAAAGAAGCGGGAAAATTTCCCACCAAAGGCGTTGCCGCTATTGCCTGTCACGCGGATCGCCATCATTACCGTCCATTGCATTATGATCTAACGGACCAGGAGAAAAGCGGGTTTTTTAGATGTCGCCGGTAATACCCTAAAGTGTCGCCGCTAATGACCTGCGAACAGACTTAGTATCTTCACCCTCCCCACTTTCGCTGTTACGCAAACCATTACCACCTCTCGTTTTCTCTCGACATTTCCGGCGATTTAGCAAGGTTTTCCGACCACCACCACCCCAAAACAACCTCCAGTGCTCTCTTTCACTTCTACCTCACTTCTACCCGCGATTTTCTTCGATTTACCGGCGATCTCGAGCTAATTCCGGCGTCTCCTCTTTTTCCAGCAATTTCACTGTTTTTTCCGGCGATTCCCTCTCTTTTCCGGCGAGAACTATCATCTATTGGGTAATATTTTTTGTTATCAACTTAGATTGTGTTTTAAAGTGACTTTTACTAACTTTTTCTTCTTGTTAGGACCACCACCACCACCACCACCACCGGCTGCTACCGGAAAAATGCCTGCACCGCCGGCCATCTTTACCAAAAAACAGCCTCTAGCTACCACACTCAAGTATGTGTTCATGTGTTTTGCAATTTTGTTAAAGTCTTAATATGTTAAGTTCTTGAAAAAATGACTTATTATAATTAGTTGCTAATGGTTTATGAAAAAGTGCTTAATTGTTTTGATATGGTTTGGAAGTGATGGTGTTAAGTTCTTAATGTGTTAAGTACTTAATTTTTAAGTGCTTAATTTGGAAAGTGTAATATGTTTGGAAAATGATTTGGAAAATATAATATGTTTGGAAAATGATTTGGAAAATGTTAATATGTGATGGTGTTAAGTTCTTAATGTGTTAAGTACTTAATTTTTAAGTGCTTAATTTGGAAATGATTTGGAAAATATAAAATGTTTGGAAAAGTTTGTGATAAGTGCTTAATTATTAAGAACTTAATTATTAAGTACTTAATGCTTTTGTTAAAAATTTAATGATTAAGTACTTAATTATTAATTATTTGATTTGTTATATGTTTTGTCAATGATAATTGCAAATGTAACGTTTAGATCATTTTAAATATAACGTTTAAATCGTAAATTCTAAAAAATATAATGTTTAAATCGTAAATTCCAAAAAATATAACGTTTAAATCGTAAATTCTAAAAAATATAATGTTTAAATTGTAAACTTAATTATTAAATACTTAATTATGTAGATTTTTTAAATCATTTTAAATATAACGTCTAAATCGTAAATTATAAAAAATAAAGTTATACGTTAATGTAACGTTTTAATAAAATTATTTAAACCTAATTAACCTAAAATAAAATATATAAACTTATTTGAACCTAAACTCTAAATTTAAACCGTAAACACAAAACAAAAAATCACAAATTTATTTAATCCTAAACCCTAAACACTAAACCCTAACCCCTAAACCCTAAACCCTAAACCCTAAACATAAACTTATTTAAACCATAAAACTTAAACTCTAAACCCTAAACCCTAAACATAAACTTATTTAAACCATAAAACTTAAACTCTAAACCCTAAACCCTAAATCCTAAACCCGAAACCCTAACCCCTAAACCCTAAAGCCTAAACAAAAAACATAAACTTATTTAAACCATAAATCCTAAACCCTAATCCATAACCCCTAAACCCTAAACCCTAAACCCTAAACTAAAAACATGAACTTATTTAAACCCGAAACCCTAACCCCTAAACCCTAAACCCTAAACAAAAAACATAAACTTATTTAATCCATAAACCCTAAACCCTAAACCCTAACCCTAAACTTAAACAAAAAACACAAACTTATTTAAACCATAAACAATAAATCCTAAACCCTAAACCCTAAACCCTAAATCCTAAACCCTAACCCCTAAACCCCAACCCCTAAACCCTAAACCCTAAACTAAAAACATGAACTTATTTAAACCCTAAACCCTAAACCCTAACCCCTAACCCCTAAACCCTAAACCCTAAACAAAAAACATAAACATATTTAATCCATAAACAATAAACCCTAAACCCTAAACCCTGATTATGATACAGAAGGGTCTGCTTATGACACTGAAGTATCCGAGGGTGAGGAAGATCATTAAAACACTTGTAATTTATTTATGTGTCATGAGATGACATCGATTTGGATGTTGCTACTTTACGTCATGGCCGATGTGATGGGCCATGGTGGAGATGGGGTCGGGGATCCACCAATTCCGCCTTGGAGAGGCCCAGGTGGCCATGAGGTGGATGGTAAGTGTTATTATAATTTTTTAATTTATTGTATTTATTCATTTATTATAACAATCGTGACTAATATTTTTAAATTTACATTGCAGCTGTACCGGAAAGAAGAAAAATGAGAGGAAAAGCAAAAAACCTTGAACTGCCAATGACAACTCAGTAAATCTGGGCGGCCATTGACATTGGATTTTGATAGAGCAACTACATATACCCCGGTTGGTAAATCGTATGACCTCTTTGTTCGTAAGGTGGGGATGTACATGTGGCATGTCATGCCCTTTGATCGAAAAGATTGGAAAAATGTTACCCAAGCCGAGAAGGATGCATTACTACAGCATCTCAGGGTAAATTATTTATATAACCTTATTTTTGTATGTTATTAATTTATTTATTTTTACTTGACTAACTTATTTTTAATTTGTAGAGTCAATTTGATTTAGATGCGCTTGAGCGAGATTACAAGCGTGTTCGGTTGCTGGGTGGTATTGATGCGGTGCTGATGAAGCGGTATGGGGACCGAAAAAGTGTTGCAAAAAGTGATTTTGACGACTTAGGAGGATATAAAAGTACAGACGCGATTAGAAATACCCCCCAGCGTATGCCTATTGAAAATCGGAACAAAGCTATAGACTTTTTCTGCTCACCAGAACATCAAAACTGTAACGCCCCAATTTCAAAAATTATAAAATTTCATTTATTACCAAGGTTCCAAAATATTTATTCCAAAAAGTAAAACGGTTCGACATATTTATTAAACCAACAGCGGAAACATTTTAAAATCATAACATAGTTCATTAAAATAAATCTCTTGTATGCGATGCGCTGCCGTCAAGCCTTGGCCTTCCCTTTGTCATTTGAAATACTTGAAATGTTATAAAATCAACAGGTAAGCTTAAAGCTTAGTGAGTCCACAAATTACCATACATGCCCACATATTAAACAACCCGTCCTCGAGAACGACCTGACCCTACCCGCCATACAATAGCTACGGGCGTCCATCATACAACAGCTATGGACACGGGGAGGTTCTACCCATCATACAACAGCTATGGGTTCCCGGTTATGGCCCAGCCCATCATACAACAGCTATGAGACAAGGCAATAGTCTAACTCGCCATACAACAGCTACGAGGGGACACGCATCAGTACTGAGCCCAACAACAAATAGCCACAGATATAGAGCAAATCATGTAATCGTAAATAACATTCAAGATGCCTAACATGCAACATCATATAGTAAAGTGAGGATACTCACCTGATTCGAAACCGCACAGATATACTCTAATATCCCCCACTTAGCTCGTCCACACACCTATATCCCACATACACCACATGTCAAGCACTGACCAAACTCCTATAGACTTGCCTAAAGTCAGACCCAACGTTTGGTAACCAACATTGTTGAAGATAAGCTTTTGGGTCAAACAGCCGCTCGCCGCGGCGCGACCTTTCTCTTACGCGTCGCGGACTATCATTACACTTACGGGGTTTTACTCGAACCCGCGTCGCCGACATAGCCTGTCCGTGCCGCGGACTCGTATCAATCCAAAGTCTTATTAGCCCTTAATCAGTTCAGTCATCGGCTAGGGTTTCACTCTATACCCTTCCTGGGATCTGAAACTACCCTAAGGTCACTTCCTTATGGACATGCAACTCCATGCATGTCCTTGGTCCAAACATTAATTGTTACAAGTCATCTAAGACTACTAACCAAGGGATAACACCATAAAACGGGATAAAATGAAGTATCAGAAAGGTAGATCCTCTTACCTTGCTTCTGTAAAACGGAGGAATGCACACGCTCGGTTACAAGCCTTTCCCCACGTTCTATCTCCTCCTTCCAAACTCTCAAAATCTTCAAAGCTTTGGAACCGAAGAGCCTCTACTGAAACCAGTCGACTCCACTCCAGAAAACTTCCAAAAAAACACGAACCCTAGGGCTGGGACCCTTTATATAGGCGTTTGAATCCGAATTAGGGTTTTCACATTAGCGGCGCACCGCGCCGCGGATCCTTTAAGGCCGCGCCGCGCGTACAAAATCATTCACGAATCCAGATCCCTCCCGAGCCGCGCCGCGGATCCGTCCGGGCCGCGCCTCGGCAGAACGGGTCTTACAATTCTCCCCCACTTAATTGGATTTCGTCCCCGAAATCCGCGCCGGTAAACAATTCTGGATAATGCCTCCGCATTTCCTCCTCCGGTTCCCAAGTCCACTCGGACCCTTTACGATGTTGCCACTGAACCTTAACTAATCCTATTGTTTTATTTCGCAAAGTCTTTATTTTCCTTTCAATGATGGCAATCGGTCGCTCCACGAAATTTAGGCGTTCGTCTAATTGAATATCCTCCAAAGGCACTATCGTAGATTCCTCGGTAATGCACTTCCTGAGTTGTGAAACGTGGAACGTGTCGTGAATCTGGCTAAGCTGTTCGGGCAGCTCCAACCGGTAAGCTACCTTACCTACTCGTGCGATGATTCGATAAGGTCCAATGTACCTAGGGCCAAGCTTTCCTCGCTTCCTAAAACGAATAACCCCCTTCCAAGGTGAAACCTTAAGAAGAACATAATCCACACTTTGAAACTCGAGATCGGACCGTCGCCTATCTGCATAACTTTTCTGTTGACTCTGAGCCGTTAACAATCTCTCCCGAACCTTCTGAATTAGCTCAGTTGTCTTGAGTACTACCTCAGTACTACCCAATACCCGCTTGCCAACCTCGCCCCAGCAAATAGGAGTCCGACATTTCCTTCCATACAACATCTCAAAAGGAACCCTGCCAATGCTCGCGTGATAACTGTTATTATAGGAAAACTCAGCTCGAGGGAGATGGGAATCCCAACTCCCGCCAAAATCGATAACACATGCCCTAAGCATACCCTCTAGCGTTTGAATCGTCCTTTCACTCTGCCCATCCATCTGAGGGTGATATGTCGTGCTGAAATGAAGGCGAGTGCCTAATTCCTCATGAAACTTCTTCCAAAACCTAGACGTAAATCGGACATCCCGGTCGGATATCACCGAGACCGGTATACCATGCCGAGAGATAATCTCATCTACGTAGACCTTAGCCAATTCCTTTGCAGAGAAGGTCTCTTGAATGGGGAGAAAATGAGCACTTTTAGTCAACCTATCCACGATAACCCAAATGGTGTCCATATGTCGAGGGGTTCTTGGCAACTTCGTGATGAAATCCATTGTGATATGCTCCCATTTCCATTCTGGGATCTCAAGAGGCTGCAATCTACCGTGAGTCCGTTGGTGCTCGGCCTTGACCCTACGATAGGTCATGCATCTTTCGACAAACCAAGCTACTTCCATCTTCATGCCTGGCCACCAATAATATTCGCGCAGATCCCTATACATTTTAGTTGCTCCAGGGTGGATAGAGAACTTGGATTTATGTGCCTCATCCAATAGGGTTTGACGAACCCCGCCCAGCTTCGGTACCCAAATTCTCTCATGGCAAGTTAACAAATCTCTACTATCTTTGACCATAGCTGCCAACTGACCCACAATTCTTTCACCTTTTTGATTTTCGCTCTTGCTTGCTTCCACCTGAGCCTTCCTTATCAGCTCAAGCAGCGGTGTCACAATTGTCATCCTTAGACAAACGCCCCGAAGGGGTGTACCTGAAGTCTTACGGCTTAACGCGTCCGCTACCACATTGGCCTTTCCAGGGTGATAGTGTATCTCACAATCATAGTCTTTTAATACATCTAACCATCTCCTCTGTCTCATATTGAGATTGGCCTGATCCATCAGATACTTCAAACTCTTGTGGTCGGTATAGATGGTACACTTCACTCCATACAAATAGTGTCTCCAAATCTTGAGAGCGAAAACCACCGCTCCCAATTCCAAATCATGAGTAGGATAGTTACCCTCATGGGGCTTCAACTGTCGCGAGGCGTAAGCAATCACCCTGCCTCGTTGCATCAAGACTGCCCCCAATCCCGAGATAGATGCATCGCAATAAACTACCATATCCTCTATGCCTTCAGGCAAGGTTAAAACTGGAGCTTCACATAATTTCCGCCGCAAAGTCTCAAAAGCCTGCTGCTGCTCCTCACCCCACCGAAAATCAGCGTTTTTCTTAGTTAGTCGAGTCAAAGGTACCGCAACCTTTGAGAAGTCTTGGATGAAACGACGATAATAACCAGCCAGACTCAAGAAACTTCTAATCTCCGAGGGAGTCTTCGGAACCTCCCACCGCGTCACGGCCTCCACCTTAGCCGGGTCTACCATGATTCCTTGCTCGTTGACGATGTGACCCAAAAACTGGACCTCCCGCAGCCAAAAGTCACACTTGGATAATTTTGCATAAAGCTTCTCCTTCCTTAAGGTCTCCAATACTTCCCTTAAATGCTGTTCGTGTTGCTCCCTGCTCCGAGAGTAAACTAAGATATCGTCAATGAAAACTATAACCGACCGATCCAACATCGGTCGACACACCCGGTTCATTAAGTCCATAAAAGCTTCAGGGGCATTGGTCAGTCCAAACGGCATCACTACAAACTCGAAGTGGTCGTACCTCGTCCGAAAAGCCGTTTTCGGGATGTCTTCCTCCCGTACTCGCATTTCATGGTATCTTGACCGCAAATCAATTTTTGAAAACCACGAAGCGCCCTGCAGTTTATCGAATAAGTCGTCGATGCGAGGTAATGGATATCGATTCTTCACCGTAAGCTTGTTCAGCTCACGATAATCCATGCACATCCTATTGGAACCATCCTTCTTCTTAACAAATAAAATAGGCGCTCCCCACGGTGAGCAACTGGGTCGAATAAATCCCTTATCCAGTAACTCCTGAAGTTGAATAGACAACTCCAGCATCTCTGGAGGCGCAAGACGATACGGTGCTTTAGCTATTGGAGCCGCACCGGGAGTTAAGTCGATCTTAAATTCCACCTATCTCTCTGGCGGTACGCCAGGCAGGTCCTCGGGAAAAACATCAGGAAAATCCTGAACCACCGGTATATCACCTGCTTTCTGCTGTGGCTTCTTTTCTCGCACGTCTAAAACATAAGCCACAAATCCCGAACCTCCATGTTGGAAATGTCTGCGTGCCCTAGCAGCTGAACAGGAAACTGTACCTCGATTCTTTCTCTCGCCCTGCACAACCAGCTCTCCCCCACTTGGGGTTTGAATCCACACTCGTTTGTTCTTACAATCAATCCATGATTCATGCTGACCCAACCAATCCATACCGATGATGACTCGAGAGTCACTCAACGGTATAGGGATGAGATCGATCGGAAACTTTATTCCTTGAATCACTACTTCACATCCACGATAAACACTAGTCGCTTGCACGGTTTTATCATCCGCAATTTCTACTTCTAACGGCCGATGAAGAGTTCCTAAAGTAATACCGAAACCCTTTCCCAACACGGCAGACACAAAAGAATGACCAGCACCCGAATCAAATAGTACAAAGGTAGGCGTAGAGTTGACTAAGAAGGTTCCTAACTAAAGCACAATAAACACATTAAGTACACACACCACATACACGAGGCAAGTAAAGAAAGAGTACCCGTAACGACGTCGGGCGCATCCTGTGCCTCCTCGACGGTCATGACGAATGCTCGACCCTTGGTCTTAGGGGCTTCCCCTTTCCCCTGCCTACCATCGGTAATTCGGAGAGTAGTGGGTGCTGGATTGTGAACCACTCCTTGAGTGAGACGGGGACACTGGGCCTTGAAGTGGCCTACCTGATTACAATTAAAACAAATCTTGACCTCCTGATGGCAATCTTTAGCATAGTGGCCCTCCTTTCCACACTTATGGCATATTAACACCCAGCAACGCCCCTCATGATTCCTTCCACACTTACCACACTTACCATGGCTCCTTTGCCCTTGCTTTCCCTGATCTGCCCCTCGAAATTTCTTTGACGCCTACTGAGTCTGAGTAGGCGCCGGACGCTTCTGCCTTTGTTGGGTTTCCAATTCCAACTCTCGGGCCCGAGCGGCCGCGATCATATCGGTAAGAGTTTGGTGCCTAGCAGCAGACACAAATTCTCGAATGTCTGTACGAAGCATCGCCAAATATCGAGTCATCCTCATGCGCTCAGTTGCTGCAAACTCTGGACAGAAGAGTGCTCGCTCATTAAACTTTTTGGTGATCTCCGTCACCGTCTCAGTGGTTTGGGTCAGATTCAGGTATTCCTGTGCCAAGCGTTCCATTTCCACCTGTGGAACATACTCCAGTTTGAACTGTTCCTTGAATTGCGGCCACGTAATAGCATCCAACTGAGCATGGGTGAGATCTTTCGTTCGTATTTCCCACCAATCTTTCGCACCCTCTCTCAGAAGATTCACCGCAAATGTTACCTTTGAGTTCTCAGGACATGAACAGGTACGGAAGGCACCCTCTACCACGGAAACCCATCGCATGCTGACAATCGGATCCCTGCCCCCATCGAACATCGGAGGCGAACAAGCCGAAAAGTCCTTATAGCTTGCATCCCTGGCCCTTGACATGCCCTGAGTAGCCAGTCGCTCCTCGAGCATTGCCCATAGCTCAGCTTTAATAGTACCAAAGAACTGAGGTATCGCAGCCAACACTTCTAGCGAGACCTCCTCCGCTATCAGGTTGCGGAGATTTTCATCAGTCGGTCCTCCCCCACTCGAGGCACCCGCATCTGGCCCACCGTTACTTCGAGTGACTGCCATTCTGAAATGCGCAACAGTTTTAACACAAACTTGGCATGGGTAATTGCGAATCACATAAACTTACTTGAGCTCGGTTGATGGTTCGCATCGCATCTTCCCTTAATTTAATTTAATTTCCCAAAAACATTTTCTTAACAAAATCGCTCACTCCTAAGTTTGAGTTTGGATTCCCAATACAGTTCATCCAAATCCCTCAAACCAAGGCTCTGATACCAATTTGTAACGCCCCAATTTCAAAAATTATAAAATTTCATTTATTACCAAGGTTCCAAAATATTTATTCCAAAAAGTAAAACGGTTCGACATATTTATTAAACCAACAGCGGAAACATTTGAAAATCATAGCATAGTTCATTAAAATAAATCTCTTGTATGCGATGCGCTGCCATCAAGCCTTGCCCTTCCCTTTGTCATTTGAAATACCTGAAATGTTATAAAATCAACGGTTAAAGCTTAAAGCTTAGTGAGTCCACAAATTACCATACATGCCCACATATTAAACAACCCGTCCTCGAGAACGACTTGACCCTACCCGCCATACAACAGCTACGGGCATCCATCATACAACAGCTATAGACACAGGGAGGTTCTACCCATCATACAACAGCTATGGGTTCCCAGTTATGGCCCAGCCCATCATACAACAGCTATGAGACAAGGCAATAGTCCAACTCGTCATACAACAGCTACGAGGGGACACGCATCAGTACTGAGCCCAACAACAAATAGCCACAGATATAGAGCAAATCATATAACCGTAAATAACATTCAAGATGCCTAACATGCAACATCATATAGTAAGGTGAGGATACTCACCTGATTCGAAACCGCACAGATATACTCTAATATCCCCACTTAGCTCGTACACACACCTATATCCCACATACACCACATGTCAAGCACTGACCAAACTCCTATAGACTTGCCTAAAGTCAGACCCAACGTTTGGTAACCAACATTGTTGAAGATAAGCTTTTGGGTCAAACAGCCGCTCGCCGCGGCGCGACCTTTCTCTTACACGTCGCGGACTATCATTACACTTACGAGGTTTTACTCTATACCCTTCCTGGGATCTGAAACTACCCTAAGGTTACTTCCTTATGGACATGCAAGTCCATGCATGTCATTGGTCCAAACCCTAATTGTTACAAGTCATCTAAGACTACTAACCAATGGATAACACCATAAAACGGGATAAAATGAAGTATCAGAAAGGTAGATCCTCTTACCTTGCTTATGGAAAACGGAGGAATGCACACGCTCGGTTACAAGCCTTTCCCTACGTTGTATCTCCTCCTTCCAAACTCTCAAAATCTTCAAAGCTTTGGAACCGAAGAGCCTCTGCTGAAACCAGTCGAATCCACTCCAGAAAACTTCCAAAAAAACACGAACCCTAGGGCTGGGACCCTTTATATAGACGTTTGAATCCGAATTAGGGTTTTCACATTAGCGGCGCACCGCGCTGCGGATCCTTTAAGGCCGCGCCGCGCGTACAAAATCATTCGCGAATCCAGATCCCTCCCGAGCCGCGCCGCGGATCCGTCCGGGCCGCGCCTCGGCGGAACGGGTCTTACAAAAACCGTTCTAATGCTAACAAAGGAACCCGTCAAAAACAACAATACACCAACCGTGGGGGGACAAGCACATATAGTAGCGCTTTTTTCAAATCGATAATGCTTTGTATACTAATATATATATATATATATATATATATATATATATATATATATATATATATATATATATATATATATATATATATATATATATATATATATAGGGTAAAGTTCAATTGAGAACCTAAACTAGCCTAGGAACCTAAGAACCCATTTTATGAACTTTTTTTCTACACAATATTTTTCAAAATAAAAATATACCAAAATTTTTGTTATGATGCGTCTAGAAGATTTCAAAAAAAAAAATTCAAAAAAAATACATTTTTTTAATTTTTTTTTCATATGAGTTTAGGGTTTAGAGTTTAGGTTTAGGGTTTAGGTTTAGGGTTTAGGGTTTAGGGTTTAGTGTTTAGAAATCTCTTAGACGCTTTAAATAAAAAAATTGGATGCAAAAAAAATTCATTTATTATTAATTTTTTTTCATATGGGTTTAGGGTTTAGGTTTAGGGTTTAGGGTTTAGGGTTTCAGGTTTAAGGTTTAGAAATCTCTTAGACGCTTTAAATAAAAAAATTGGATGCAATTTTTTTTGAAAAATATTGTGTATAAAAAAAGTTACTAGGTTCCTAGGGTTTTTTAGGTTCTCTCATGATCTCGACCCTATATATATATATATATATATATATATATATATATATATATATATATATATATATATATATATATATATATATATATATATATATATATATATGTGTGTGTGTGTGTGTGTGTGTGTGTGTGTGTGTGTATATATATATTACCGCTTGTTTCAAATCGGTAATGCTTTGTTTCAAATCTAATTTTTTATTGTTAAACAGGGTAGAAAGAGAATCGATCAATTCCGGAAGGCTCACACCCGCAAAGATGGGACATGGGACAGTGACTAGGCTCATCGACAATATGTAAGTATTTATACAAAAAAATTAGTTCAACATCATTATTATATTTAAGGGAGAATTCCGTATATACCCTTCTTAAAGATTAAAATATCGTATTTACCCATGTTAACTTCAAAAATATCGTATTTACACAAAATTTAATTTTAAACAAATTTTACAATTTTATAATCAGTTTTTATATTTAATAATCATTATAATCTAAAATAAATCACTAAATTGACTTGTATACCCTTGCCCTATTTGACATAAAACAAATTGACTTTATTACCCATTCCTTTCCTATCAATTCTAGAATCACGTAATTGCCAAATCACGTAGTTGAGAAATTCACGTACCAAAACCCTTGCTCAATCGATTACAACCCTTGCCCAATCGATTACAAATACACACGATCAAGAATTAAGCGCTACATTGCTGTCGGCTGTGTTCATCTTCAAGTTCATCAATTGAAGACATGTCGTTTTTAGCTTCTAACAGTAACGGTATGAATATAGATATCGACTATTTATGTGGTTGAATTGGAAATTTTTTACTTGTTATAGTGTAGATTGCATGCTGTGAATAGAGATTAGTGATAGAAACTTATGTGTTTTGATTACTCAATTCTGATTCCTAACTTGATCCCAAATTCTGATTATCAATTTTCATTTAAAAATTCTGCCCGTTTGATTACTCATTTAGTAATTATGTTGATTGATTATTTTCATCTTGAATGGAAAATCTTTGTGTACTTTTCCATGAGCCTCACGATTTCTTGAATGACAACAAATTAACAGATGTTTTGAATGGCGAAAAATTAATAGATGAAACATTGAATGCTAACGGATCAACAGACGACAACATCATCAATTGCACTAAAAAGGTAAAGTTATTTACCCTCAATCCGTCTTCCATGTATTCGAATTGAGTTAAAAGCTTAACTGTTATATAAACGTGTAACATTCACAGGAAGACACTTTTGATGTCAGATCTAGACCGACATGGGAGAACATGGCTGAATCTCCAATAATCGATCATGTTTCCACGAGTATGCCATCATCCAAGTACAAGCTAAAATTGAAATATGGGAGTATATTTTGACTAGCAAAGAACACTTGTAGGAAAATATATTGCTTTGGCTCTCAAAAATGCATCTACATAGACACATGGTCATACAACTTCACCCAACTAAATGAAGAAATCATAAAGCGTTATTCATCAAAGAACCATCCAGAGTTTTCAATTTCTTTTGTTGACAAGTATGCATCGAACCAATCATTTATCGAGCTTGATTCTGAAGAAAAGTTCATGGATATGCTTACCATGTATGAAAACGAGAAACAAGTAACTCTTTATGTGACTACAGATAATAATCGCAGCTCAAATAACCTTGAATTGAGTAACCATCCATGTGAAAACAGAGATGAAGCACATGGCGAGGATGATTCAGACTATTGTCCTAGTGAAGGAAGTTACTATAGCCATCTTAGTTCTGACAATGAGTATGAGCTATTGGATAATGATGATGAAGCTTACTCATTTAGTAAGAACTGTCTAAGCATGAAGGTGGACTCAAAATTTGAAAATGTGATTTGCTTTAGGAGAGCTTTGAACCATTATGCAATCACAAATGAGTTTGACTACTTCATCCAGAAAAGTGACCCTACACGATTTACAACAAGGTGTGAAAACATAGATTGCGAGTGGACAATCCATGCTTCTATCATGCAAGACGGGATTACCTTTGAAGTACGTATATACACTAACTTATATGTAACATGTTTTACAATAAAAATATATTTATGTTGATTTAATTATTTTGCAGGTTAAGAAAATGAACGAAAAGCATACTTGTACTCGAAGCAACAAGGGTGGTAATAAGCGTGCCACTCAAGGATGGATTGCTAATCTAGTTACAGACAAGTTAAAATCTGATGGGGATGTCTCTGTTACGGAGCTTAGAAATTGGATTATGAAAACTTACTATGTTGATGTACCATACCTGAAAGTGTCTAGAGGGAACGAGCAAGCTTATACTGATATGTATGGTAAGTGGGAAGACTCATTCATGAAGCTTGATGAATTTAGAGAAGAGCCGGTAAATAGGAACCAAGGAAGCATTATTGATATTGACTTTGATATAGTTGGTGACAAGAAACGTTTCAAAAGGTTTTTTATTTCTCTAGCAGCTTGTTCTAACGGATTTCTTGTTGGTTGCGGTCCTTATATCGCTCTTAATGCTTGTCATTTAAAAGGAAAGTTCAATGGTGTTCTAGCCGCTGCAACCGGTATTGACGGCAACAATTCTATATTTCTAGTAGCATATTCTGTGCTTGAATCAGAGAATACACAATCATGGACATGGTTTCTTGAGTTACTTAAAAAAGCAATTGGGACTGCAATGGTCTTGTTATCTCATCAAACATGCAAAAAGGGTTAGAAGTAGCCATTATGCATGTTTATCCTGATGATGATGTTGAGCATAGAGAATGTATACGACACTTATATAGCAACTTCAAGAAACATTTCCATTGTGAATTCTTCAACAAGAAAATATGGAGTGCTGCAAAAACTTACCACAGGTTATTGAAGGACATTGGCGATGTAAGTCAAGATGCCATTGCATATCTAAATAAAAATCATAAAAAGATATGGAGTAGAAGCAAGTTTGGCACAACTTCCAAACTTGCTGAAAAAATTATGAACCAATGCTTGATCTACTTGATGCATTACTTGATGCAATTAGAGAAAAGATTATGAAACAGTTTGATAAGAAAAGGATGTGGCTGAAAAAATGGAATGACGTGTTAGTTCCTATTGCTAAAAATCATCTCAATGACATCTCTAAGGTAAGTATGCTAAATTGTAGTTCAATTACATGTGTATATTTATTTTAAAAATGGTTGATACATATGTATCTCAAAATGTTTTTGTTTTTTATGTAGAACTTGGGTGAATATGAAGTTTGTAGATGCTCTGACAATCAAGCTGAGATGAAGTATAAGGGAACACGTTGGGACGTCTACTTAGATAAAAGAATTTGCAAGTGTCAGGTGTGGCAAGTTACGGGACTTCCGTGTGTACACGCAGCGGCTTTTATTGCTTTTAAAAGAGATGTTAATGGGACAAGCATGTTGATCAGTATTTCACTACAGAGAAATTTAAGGCAACATACGCTTTTGAAATTGCTCCGATGCCTGGAATGGATCAATGGATGCAAAAGGATGGGGAGAAAATATACCCGCCTCTTGTGAAACGCCCGGCAAGACGACCTAGAAAAAATAGAATTAAACCGTCGGATGAGTCTAAAAGAAGGCATAAGTGTCCCAGATGTGGTGAGTATGGACACCGTGAGAAGACATGCAAGAATCCCGCATCTCAAAGTTCGGATCCAAGTGAAACCTCCAAATCTAAAAGAAAAAACAAGTGTCGGCGATAGGTTGTCCTTTTTTAAGTTTTAATTGGTTGAACTATTTTTTGAACTAAATTAAGGTTCAATTGTTTAGTATTTAAACTGCATTCGTTTGTTAGAACGTCAAATAAATCAATATTTTAATATCAGTGTTCTTTTCTGGATTTGCATCTGTTGTTAGATTGGTGTAATTTAGTAATATTTTGGTATCGGTGTTCAATTCCGCATAAGGACCATCTCCGTGATAAGTTTTTCCAAAACGAGACTAAATCTGTAAATTTTTGTAACAATATTTTATGCATAGGGACCATCTCCGTGATAAATTTTTCCAAAATGGGACTAAGTCTGTAAAAAAATTCTGCAAATGGACCATTTTTGTAACAGTATTTTATGCATAGGGACCATCTCCGTGATAAGTTTTTCCAAAACGGGACTCAATCAGTAAAAAGTTTTCTGGAAATGGACCATTTTTGTAACAAAAATTTATGTAGTAAGTTTTGGAAAAAACGGAATCAATGTGTGAAAAGGTTTTAACATAGGGACGATTTGCATAAAAAGGATTCAAATCACAACATTAACACGAGGCTTATTTGGAAAAAACGGAATCATTGTGTGAAAAGCTTTTGGAAAAAACGGAATCATTGTACAAATCAACAACTCCATTAACACGAGGCTTATTTGAACAGTGTCTTACATAGGTTTCTTCTTATCCTTGAAACTAAACTCGACAAAATGGGAAAAAACAAACTATTTCATCACATATAAACCAAAGTTTGACCTGATAAGTCAAATTAAAACTTTTCTAACCAGAACTTGAAACCCGAACTTGAAAACCCCAAATGAGGGGTAACTGGTTAGGACTTTACAGACAAAAAATACCATCAAAATTGAACAGACAACTTAGAGACAAACAATACCACCTACACGCTGTTATACTTACTTCCACATAACACATGTAAAAGCAAACAAATGACAGCAGGCCAGCAGCTACTAACAAAAAAGAATCAGTTTTCCAAATTTGAATTTCAACAATCCCATGTTCAGGAAATCAGAAATTGAGATTAAGAGGTCTAACAGGAAATAAGGAAATCAGAAATTGAAAGGTCTAAATTCGAACACGCAAACAATACCACCAAATTTGTTATTGTTGGTCTGTTATACTTACAGGAAATCAGAAACATTGCTTGAGGGGGTATTGTTATACTTACAGACAAACAATACCACCAAATTTGAACACGCAACATTGATTGAGAGGGTCTAACAGGAACTCAGAAATTGAGATTAAATAGGAACCTGTAAGGCGCGAGGAATCAGAATAGGCGAGATGATGGCGTTGGGCAACTCTGCACTGGCGTCGTCTGCTCCAAACTCTCGATTGTACTCAATTTCAACTGACCAGAATCCATTGCAACTTCGATGAACCGATTCTGACTTCAACAATCTGATGTCTTCGATAAACCGATTCAGGTGAAACTCGATTCAGGTGAAACTTCGATAAACCGATTCAGGTGAAACTCGATTCTGACTTCAACCCGACAGCTTCTATAATTTGCACCAAAATGCGATTGAACGCGGTGAAGTGAACGTGATTAAGGGCTGGAAAAGGAAGGGGCAAAAAAGTCCATTCATTATGAGTTTATTAGGGTTTTATTATTTAAGGGTATAATGGTAAATTCAAAACTTTAATTTAAATTATAATAAGATAATAATTATATAAATAAGAAAATTGATTATAATATTTTAAAAAATATTTAAAATTAAAATTCGGGTAAATATGATATTATGAAATTTAATAAGGATAAATATGATATTTTAATTTAAGGTCCGCCAAATATGATATTTTCATCTTTAATAAGGGTATAATCGAAATTCTCCCTATATTTAATATATGTAAAATGCTAACTTTTTATTTATTGATATAAAATACAGATTGAGTTGGAACGCGAGTTTGAATTAGTAAATGATCCCTCCCCCGAACCCTCGAAGGAAGTCGGGGTATTTGAAAAGGTGTTGGGTTCTCGCCGTGGACATTACAAAGGGATTGGCCGTAAACCTCCTACGACTGCGACAATAATATACTTTTTATTAATTGTTAACTACTTAATTGTTAAATACTTAATTTGTTTTTAACTAATAATATACATTTTTATTTTTTTGAAGGATGCACTTGCACAGATGCTTGAGGATCCAAGACATAGAGATGCGTTGACAGAATTTTTACGTACGTACTCGACAGAGCACGGTGGTGGAACGAGCAAGGGTTCCGGGGATACCCAAGGTGACGGAGACGATCAAGATGATCAAGACGACGACATAGAGTAGTTACTTATTTTTGTTGCGTGACTATTTTAATTTGTGTAACGAAGATTATGTTTTAGATATTATTATTTGTTTGGAATCGTTTATCTCGTATGTTGCTTCATTATTGCAATTTTAGTTTTATATTAAAAATATTAATAATTCTAAAAAATATAATAATAATATAATAATAATAATAATAACAATAATAATAATAAATTAAAAAGATAATTAAAACAAGACTTTAGCGGCGACATTTTAATACCATTAGCGGCGACGTGATCTCCGGTGACACGTCATCACCGGAGACTGATACACCATTAGCAGCGACACCATTAGCGGCGACTATGGTCTTCAGCGGCGATGAGCATTACCGGCGATATCTGAGCAGGGTAGCGACGAAACTATTGCGGCGACGCATTAGCGGCGATTTGTCGCCGGTAAAGGTTTTAGCGGCGACTTTGGCTATCTTTAGCGGCGATTTTTGTCGCCGGTAAAGACCACGGTCCTTGTAGTGCGTTTTAAAACGAAAATTTTTACTCTGGATTTTGGGGCGTGCCACTGCCACTGCCAATCCAGATTAGACATTGTTTCAAGTTTCATTTAAAAAAATCTTAACTTTAACAATTTGTCCTTAAACAACCCTATCCTCATATGCCTCTACATGGGTACTTGGCATCAAGCCCTCAAGCCCCTCCCATTTACATGTGGGGTGTTCATGTACTATGCTTTATCCCCTTTTAATTTAGGTTATAGGTATAGTGGTATACTTATCTCACAGTTACTACTTATCAGGGAACAAGAATCATCATTGTTGCAAAAAAGAAAAACAAATTAGGTTTTGCTTGATGTTTCAGAAGATGAGTTTGAATAGATTATTACACTCTTTAATGAGCATGGCTAGATATTTGATAATTTCAGACTCTACCGATTATTTTTATTTTAGGTTATTCATATTCTTAGTTTCTTACAACATTCACCTTATGCAATTACGTTATACAATTTTTGTCACATTCTCTTATACGTCTTATATGCAAGAAATAACATACTTTGATTTATTTGTGTATTATAGCATCCTCGCAATTATAGCAGTTTAATTCTTTCATATTTTTTTACTAGAAATTATAATATGAAAAACCTACCCAATTATAACAATGAAAATTACTTTGGATTTGGATGTCATTGCTATAAATGGTAGATTTTTAGAAGTACAATGTTGTAATAGAAAGAAATGGAAGTAGGATGCTCTAACATTCCATGAACTGGTGCTAAGTTGAGCCACCTTATATTTTTATATGACCAAAATGCAATAAAAGACAACGTACCCGGAATGTTGATAACTTCTTGCTGCTCCATATCCATTTTTTTTTGTTTATCTCAACGATGTTTTGAGTTCCGTGGCATTGAAAAGACCGGTACAGGTATAACGATGCAGACCATTTCTTTTCCTTCAATATGTGATTCCTCTTCTTATTTGTGCATTTTTTTTTTCATTTTTTCTTGATTTGGTATAGCTATTTGATCACGCACACATAGTGCTCGACAAAATTCATAAACAGATGAAAAAGGGTTAAACTGTTGTCACTGAATGAAATTTGTGCCAACAGTTCGTTAAGTCCTAACTCCGCAATAGGTAAATTAACTCTTTTCCTTACAATTTTACATGAGTATTGAGTTTTCACATTTTTAAGTTTTGGAAATTTTCTGCTTGGAACGTAAATGGTATAAATTGTTTTTTGTAGGTTTTTCCGATTCAGTTTTCACTCATGAACAGAAACCACTCATAAACCCTAAACCACTCATAGTCAAATGAAAGAAGAAAATGCCAAATTACAAGAAATGCTTGAAGAACAAAAGAAAGTCAACAGTTGAAGGAGGTACTCTTAAATCTTTCTAAAAGTGTTCATATTATATCATTTTTTAAATATTTTTACATGATAACACTTTTTGTTTCAAATATAAAATCTTTGCAATCACACTTAACACTTAAAGAGACACTTTCAAATGATGATAGACTAAGAAACCAGGTTCTTAAAATTACTAATTCTCCCTCTTTTATCTGTTATCATTCGGATAATTACCATATTGTAATTGTATTATGTAAAGGAAATGGAAGAGAGGTTGGCAAAATTATAGGGAGGGGTAACTTTGGTTAGCCCGGTAGAGAGAAAGGTTGTTGAGAATTTTTTTTTCAGATGTAATTAGTCATTGGAGAAAAATAAAGAGGATGTTTAAAGATGTGTGGGATGCTATTACTAAAAATTCACCTAAATATCTGAACGAGTTCAAAAATTGATGTCTTAGTTGAATCTTGAAGATTGATATTGAAAATGGAGAAGGCAACATTAATACAAAATAACACACATGCCACAAACCCCCACAACCTTTAACCAACCTTTCCTCTATTACATAAAAACGGTCATTTTTGTAAATTTAGATAGATATCTTTAAATTTGACGTTTCTGGGACTAAATCATTATTAAATATCAAAATAAGTAAAAAAATTGCAAGATTAATTCTTTTGGGACCAAAACTGCAAAAAGAGTTAAACTTAGGGACCAAATTGTAGTGTACTTAAAAAAATCTTTCTGAAATTGGGCAACTTACTTTCCTTCAATTGTTTTTTATAGCAACTTACTTTCAATTAAATGTTTATTATAACATCTCAATTTCATTTAATTGTTTATGATAGCAATTTACTTTCATATCAGGCACCATTGGCGTCGTCACTTGTAAACGAGATGGTGGGCAGCAATGATGTATCGGTGGAAGGAGTAAGTACCAATTCGATAACGATATTCATCACAAATTAGAAATTAGATAGTGGTTGTCCTATTGTAGATTATCAAGCACATTATATTGATTTTTTATTATTATAAGAAAGGTAAATGTTTTCTATAATGACAATTTTATTTTCTATTTTGAGTAGTTTTTGTAATTCTTTGTTGCTTTTAGCATTTTTCCTTAACTTTTAATAGCATATTGTGTTTATGATGAACTTGATGTTTATGATCCTATCAATTCAATTGTTGTATTTATCTTTATTAGAAATTATTACGGTAGATGTTGTCGCCCAAGCTATCATAATACATGAGGAATAGGCAAGTGGTACCCAAACACAACCGGTAGTTGTAGACAGCCTGACTGGATCTGTATGGACATGTCAATGGTAATTCTTAGCTCTACTTTTTAGATTGAGACTATGAAATGTGATGTTTGCATATGTTTTTTAGTTAATTTTTTTCTCATTAAACCATGTATTGCACTTTATAAGTATATTGCTATAATTGTGAGTGTCAAAAAAATCATAGCGATGTATTTTAAAGTTTAATGATTTAATATAAAAAGTTAAATGAAAGTTAGGAAATAGAAATGAAAGTAGCATGCCATCATAGATAAAAGAAATGAAAGTACATTGCTATTTTCTGCATTTTACCCAAGGTCTAAATACAAGAAATAGCAATGTATTTTCATTTCTTTATCTATGATAATATCTTACTTTTAGTGTATTCTTATTGTTTTCGAGTAAATTACATTTTTGGTGCCCGTGTGTATTTGATTTTTGAAATTTTGGCCCTTCTTTTTGCAATTTGGTCATTGTTTGAGGTTTTTGTAATGTTTTTAGTCCCCGTTCTATGAAAATGACTATTCTTGGGGCTATAATTTTAAAACTTAGGTATACTATATGACCAAAAATAGTCTTTTTACTAGGAACAATGACAAAAAATAGTCTTTTTACCCGGTCGTTGTTACCCGGCTTATAGACAGTTAAAAAACTAGTTGTTTGTGTTTTTACTAAAATCAAAATTAAACAAAATTTTTGGTTTTTGACTTTGGAAATACCAAACCACCAAGCTTTTGGTTTCAATTTCTAGTTTTTCTTTGTTTTTTTTTTTGGTTTTTATTTTCGTTTTATTGGTTTCATCATAAAAGAATGTTTCTAATACATAATTTTTTAAAACACCATACAAGACGAGACCAAACACATTTTTATTATTTTAGTTTTCTATTGAAAATTAGAAAAACAAACATGTGTTGGTCTCATTTTGCATTATGTTTTAGGAAACTATGTATTACAAATGATTAATGATCAAATCCATGAGAATAAAGATAAAAAATCGATATTGAATCAGAAAAACCGATACTTTGCTATTTTCAAATTCACAAATAAAAATTTTCGGTTTGTTTTTCATTTTAGTCAAAAAATTGAACCATTCTCATACTTAATGGTTAACAACTCGGTTTTATGATTAGAGATTAGGTTCTATTCCGAAAAAATATTAAAGAAAAGATGTTTTGAAAAGTTTTTATACATGAATTATTTTCTAAAAACTTTTAGAAATATATAAGTGATATTTATTAAAAAAATAAAATAATAAAGTTTCAAATAAATTTAAAATATAATATTTTTAATGAACATTCCTTATTATATTTTTGAAAAACAGTAATATTTTACTAATTTACTCATGAGTTATAATTGCAAAGAGGATCGACCCAAGCTATAACCATACATGACGTATAGAGGACAAAGGGGCAGGCGTAGAGGTGGGTGGGCAAAAAAACTGGTTTACGATCCGTTTTTGATCCGATCCGATCCTATTTTCAAAATGGTTTGAGAGAAACCAATGCGACGGTTCGAACCGATTTGAGTATATATATCCTTTTAGAACCGGTTTTGCCCGATCCGGGATGTGAAACCAATTTTTCTAGCTTTGACTACGTCTATCGGTTCGGTTCAAACCAAATCATTTTTTACCCAAACTGATTTTGATTATATTGACCCAATCCGATCCGATCCGATCAGATTTAATAAAAAAAAAAAAAAAAAAAAACATTTGTCCATCTGTAGCGCAGGCCTCAATCTTTGGCCCAACTTTCATTTTGGTATACGTGTGCTTTGTTAATGATCAGTTATCAATTTCTAGGGGTTTTGTAGAAAACATCAAAGAAAACAAAACTGGAGGCAAACTTTTGATAACGGAGAGACGAGGAGTCATTTTGATTTGGCAAATGGCAACGGTCGAAGTCGATCTCTATTCGATCTTTCTCTCTCACGAATCCTGTACATTATGATTCTGGTTCTCTATAACCTCTGCCATCAGCCCCTCACCGGAATCTTACATCCAATCACAAGTGCCGCT
The DNA here is from genome assembly GCA_023525715.1 of Cichorium intybus. NCBI lineage: Eukaryota > Viridiplantae > Streptophyta > Magnoliopsida > Asterales > Asteraceae > Cichorium > Cichorium intybus. The sequence goes on along the minus strand of CM042009.1, from coordinate 77,633,057 downwards.
CAGTGACTCAGTTTGTTAGTTCAATCAGGATTTGCTTGTCGTCGTTGCCTAAAACCTCTTTCATACCACTCGCCTCCGTACCCTGCCTAAGGTAATTCACATTCTATCTTTCTCATAACTTTTAGGGGTGTTTTTTGGCCGTATATATGTTTGCTTACTTTGGACTTTCTTCAACAATCAATTTTCAACTTTGGAGTTTATTTTTCTGATTTCAATCACAGATTATTTGAAACAAAAATCAAATCTCTATTAGCTTTTAGGATTTAAAACTGTTTTGGACAAACGTTGAAAACCACAGAATGAAATGAAATCAAATTGAATCTACTTGCTTTTTGAGCATCATAGTTCGGTTATTGTTTTCAAAATCGCAATGCCTATTATGAGTATTGTAAAACCCTAATTAAAAGATCGAAATTTGGCATTAAAGATTGGGAAATTTCACACAATGGCTTCAACTCCTGGTGGTAGCGGTGTTGGCCACAGTGGTTATGGCGGTAATCACAATCACCCTTCCCTCCTAAAAGGCAAACAGGTAAATACCCTATTGTTTCTTGATTTGTTAGGTTAACCTTTAGTGATTAATTTTGAAAACAGATTACTAGAAATTGGGGTTTTACATCATATAATTGCAGCATCAATTTGGTTCACTGTCATCATCTATCAAGAAAAAGAACACAAGTTCATGTGACGTATGTAGAGGGAAAGGGTTTTACATGTGTAAATTGTGCAAAGGAAATGGTACAATAGAGTGGTCTCCATTGTATGATCCCGTGTTTATAAACCCATGTGTTTGCCCTACTTGTGAAGGCCATAGGTCAGTTGTATTTCATCTTTTTGTAGTGTGTTTTTTCAAAAAAGATTGTATTTGATGTATACATTTTGGATACTGAAGAACTTATGTTGATTGCAGTATTCAACGATGTCTTAATTGTTTGGGGAATGGATACATTCATCAAGCTAAAGGTACGTATGATTGCTTTTAATTATCAAATGAGTTTTTTATAACTTCAAAACTATTAGGAGTTTATTTAGTTACAATGCAAAGAACTTTAAGTTGGTCATTAACCTTAAATACAGTTACAAGAATTAGAGATATGTTTGTGTTAAACTATATACTTATAAAATTCCACATTATTTTGAATTTTAAAGTAGCTTGTTTGACCTCAAAAGTCAAAGAATACATTTTTTTTATGAGATGTATTTTGATGCATACAAATTCTTGCAGGGTAACTTGGAAGCTCTTCTATGTTATTGTTGAACCAATTTGTGAATAATGTTTTAGGAATTTTGCCTCTATAGAGATTTTTATAACTTCAGTTGCTTGAAAATACTCGTTATAATTATGTTTTGATAAAACAAACTTATTTCGAGACCATAAATAGATCAAAAGTATAACCATGTTTTTGTTGAATCAATATTTTGAAAAACACCAAGATTAATGGACATTAGTGCAAGTAGTCCTCTAAACTTTCGAGTGTTTTTCAAAACATTTGTGAGTTTGAAAATGACATGTTTATTTATATGTAAGTTTTTTTTTTTAATTCTTTAGGTAAATTAGGCATGCACAAAACTGAAACCAAAACCAAATGTAAAAGAAAACTTTAAGTTGAGTTGTTTTGTAAAGTGAAAGTTGCTAATTGTTTTTCTAAATTAAGACTTATTTTCAGTCTTTCACTTTTCATTAGTATCACATACTTCACAATCGTATTCGACCGTTTCTTTCTTACTGCAACTTCGCCCCTTTAAGCATATTGTGATTTCTCACCTTTGATTCCCAAACTACTACTTCCGGGTTTTCGTTTTTCTTTTCCACCTCTATTCCCACTATGTAAATTATTTAATTTTTCAATCCAGCACAAGATATTACAGTCTAAACCCTAAACCTATTAACCCGACATGAAAATAAGCAGATTGACATGATACGACATGATAATTAAAAAAACAGAGTTAGGTTCAAGCTATCTCAAGTCATTTAAGTTTCAACCTGACACGACATGTATGCTAGGCCTACGTAGAGGAAAGTTTCCTAAGTTTTTTCATACGTATTTGGATAATTGAAACAAGAAAAAAAAAAGTTTTTGCTTAGATACACCATTATAATGTCGGATGGTCAACAAACAACCAACACAACCAAAGCATCACGTTTCTAGCAACTATATGATAGATAAGAGTTTTATTAAGTTTGAAGATCTAGAGGATGATACATTTCATTTTTTTTTTATGTATAATTTTGTGACTTCGATCGTCTTTTGGATGCTCTTTTTGTGATGTGTATTGCATTTACTATTTCAAATTTGGGAACTAAATTGATGATTTTTTATTTTTTTTTTTGTGATGTGGAAGTTGGAACGACGCATGAGGGTGACAATTGTGTTTACATTTGGATGAGATTAACATTTCCATGTGAGTTGTTTATTTTAAACAAAATAAAATCTGAACATGTTTATCAAATTAAAAATGTTCAATCTCTTAGTCGAGTCACCTCACAAGAAAATAGAAAATCTAATTGACTAGTTAACAACTTAATTAAATTCAGGTTTTTGTTCATGAAACCTACAGAAGTACACAATACCTAGAGAAAGGAGCTCACCATACACACCAAAGTTTTGGCCATATATAACAAATTAAAGAATATGTATAATTATATCATTTATTCTATATTATCAAACTTTACATTTTACCCTTTTTCACTTAATTTTTTTCCTCCAACTTCACAAATATTTTAAAATGTCAAATTTATCTTTTACACTATTTTTTCAAACTTTACATTTTACCCCTTCTTACTAAAAAAATTATGAGTAAATCACAAGAATGGTAGCTGTGGTTTGTGGTAACTTGTGCGTTCGATCCCTAACTTTTTTTTAACTCAGATCGTCCCTAACGTTTGGTTTTGTTGCTTGGTCCCCGATAGATGTAAGAAGACTGAGGTTCCATAACGGATCCGACGTGATGATCCCTAACGTTTGGTTTTGTTGCATGCAAATTACTCCAAACTTTACAAATATTTTATAAAATGTCACAAATATTATATAAAATGCCTTCGCGTTACCTCTTTCAGACTGCCAGTGGAACCTGGCATTCGGAAAACTAAGGCTCCACAACGGATCCGACGTGACGATCCCTTGGAGACATGCATTTTCATCTCATTGGCTTCACAGTGGATGTGGCCCATGCCATAGTTGTAATTGTGAGGATGCCATCATCATCATCAGCCCCACAGTCCGACTCCGTCATCCCTTCCTCGGAGGTAGTCAAACTCTCTTTCCTGTCGTTGACACCGATGGCTCCTACTCCGATCTCTCTCCATCCGTTCCCGGTTGGAAACTGGAGCAAGGATCACTGTGGTGACAGTTGTCTCTTTATATTACATGTGATGTCAGACCTGGTTTTGGATCTGTTCTCTCTTCAATTTGGTAATTCCTCCACCATTTCTCCACCTCCTGGTTGATTTTAGAACCATGTACAACAGATCTAATAGAGTCAATATTCCGTCTGCATACCCCAAGAGTCAAAGTCATGAACTCCTGTTTGCCAATTTTGGACCTCCTGACTTCAACCATGAAGCTCTGATACCAGTTTGTTGGGCAGCGGAGGCACTAACTCACACGGCCAAGTACTTCAACAAATGTTCTCCAACTATCAAGCTACATCTACTATGAGAAACAAGAGAAATCTTTCATTGATAAACTTCAATGATTTACAAGAGAGAATCTATGACTACACTCTGTTTTTGTATCACTTAGACATATTACAAAGCATAAATTTGAGATTGTATAAATAGACGGATGTGGAAGGCTGAACACGTAAGTCTTGAGCGGGATAGAGCAAAAGGACGACCTAGTCCTACGCCTAGTCACTTTACAGGCAGTGAAGTGACAACTCCATGCTCCCCATGCTGCCGCCTGACGCAGAGCACTGTTCTTCGCGTGTTCCCAAGATATTTCAGACAGCCAAGGTGACTAAACCACACAGGGTCTGACCAAGACTTTCTCTTGGACCGAGATCACCCAGTTGACCTTCGATCGAGTACTCCCTTGAACAAGACTGTGGCTGTCCGACTATGCCTCTGCAACTTCTGTCGAACTTCACATCATACAAGGTCTAACTATTTCTTCAAGAACTCTTTTATCTGAACTTTGCTTTGGCCGGAGGATACTTCCATCTCATCTTCTCCTGCTGATGACATGTTCACCACTATGACCGTAGCCCAAGCTTATGCTGTCACTAGGAACATCTGTCCGCATGAGATACCGATGAAGCCTTCCTCGGACACAACTCCTCGGTTCGTAGCCTAAGCTACTGCTGTCACTGTGAACATCTATCCGCATGAGATACTAACGAAGCCTTTCTCGAACATAACTCCTCGGTTCGGACTTAGTACTTGCTTTGTCACACACCTTAGTCTGGTAACAAGTCTGTCACCAACTGACTTCTGCTGTCTATCTTCAGTGCCTTCAAATGTCTGCCTTAGAACCAAGACCATGACTCCTGATCCGGACGAAGCAGCGGCTTCGGTCCAGCTGATCTTCATGCCTTGGTTTCAACCTTCTGCTGATCTTCTGAAGGATCACCTCCTTCTTATTCTGATCCGCCATGGTTGATCTGACCGAAGCGAAGGACCCCCACTCAATCGGAAGACTGGACTTGTCTGAGATGCACACCTAAACAGTACTGGTTGGCCTTACCTTTGTCTCTGGTTGCTTCAGACATCATATCCTCTTCGGTTGTCATGGATGGCTCCGGTTCGGATTAGGCTCCACACTTGCTCAACAATCTCCCACTTGGAGACTGATCTGAACTGATCTTTCTGTCACCAAGATCTCTTGTTCTCTCTCTCGAACTCCGCCTTATCGAAGGGCCATTGAGGAGTCTCCAGCCTCAACTCTTTGCTTTGAAAGTGGATAACCTTCAAAGGGGGAAACATTGGTCTTCAGCAACTGTCTTGATGAACTTCTCTAAGGACTTTCAGGATACACTTCAACTAAAAGACACCTTCGGATGCCAGAAGTTCTTGCTCTGACTGCTTTCTTCCAATATCAACTAAGTTGTGTTGAGTTCTCATTTGAACGTTAGCGGCGACCACTACAAGAAATTGTTGCTACGACACCAGCGACACTTTTACCGACGACACCGGGCTTTAGCGGTGACACCTTTTACGAGCGACAACTAAGCAACAACGATGGGGTGTTAGCGACGACCTATTTGCAGCGACGCATCCTCGGTAATGTCTTTAGCAGCGACAATATTACCCTTTAGCGGCGACAGCCGCTATTGCTCTTCTTTCTTGTAGTGATTGGAACAATTCTCATTCATCATGTTCGCTTGATCTATAGTTGGTTTAATAAGTGAATGATGAACAATCAATAATAGTATCAAAAATAAATTTTATTTTTGCCACATGGACGGACTTGGCAATTTGGATGCCAAATAAGAACACAAAAACGGTTTTACAAGCTACACCACACAGAAAATGGACAGATTGTGTTGTTGGCTACCCGAATTTGACAATAAACCTTTTCATAATTAACCAGGCAAACTTTTGATTTTGTCAGAACAAGTTTTCCGTATCATTGTCTGGACTAGGCATTTGGTTTGTTAGCTATAGTATATTGTGTTTAATTTTATTCAAGTTTACGTGATATTCATTGGTCCATTTAGATACCCACTTCTAGATAAGCCACAAAAGACATTACCCATTCTCAAGTTTGATCCATAAATTAAACTAACCATGAAAATTTTAAACGAACCATGGAAATTTTAAAATGGGATTAACAAGCGAGAACAGAGGATGAATGGTGGAGGAAGAGTTTTATCAACAAACAAGGACACGGTAAAAGTAATGTGGAGATAATCAAGGAATGCCGATATAAGACCATGCTAATACAAAACATGGAAGGTCTCAAGCCCAATAGCCAATATAGGCCATAGTCAGCCTCCAAATCCATATACATAACAGGAAGCTCAAACTAATGTAAGTTGCATTTCCACATACTACAACGTGGCTAAAAATCCTAAAATATTTCAATGTTCCAAAAGATATCAATCCAAACTGAACGATGAAAAAGAACTGAATCTGGATTATTTGAAATACTAAAAATTCTTATAACATTACAAAAGCCCAAGAGATCAATTTACTAAACAGTTTCATGTATATAGTAATATTAAGTTAACTGTACTTACCTATTGTAAACCAACACACTTAAAAAGATAGTCCAAAATCAAGATTCATAGTTTCCCGCACCCACCGAAGACATGAAAGACTTGGGACATGGCGCAGAGTAGACTCCTTCTGAACATTATAATCAGCCAAAGTCCGCCAACCATCATATAGCGTCCTGCCATCATGCATAAGCTTCACAAATTCAAACGGAACGCCTTCAATGTCCGAAACCTTTGCCTTCAAACCATCAATTGTCTCCGAGCCCTCTACTAAAAGTACCACGGTCTTCCTATTCAAAGTTTTAAGAAAAATCTGCATGCCTCCCTTAAAACTGAGACGATGATGCAATGCGGAATGTTCTTCGATATTATAATACGCCAAAGGTCTATCATCGTCCAGCTTTTGTTCAGCATCATGGCCTTCACTTTATTTATCGTATCGGAGCGTTGGACTTCCAAAGTGATGGTCTTACCGGTTAGTGTTCTGACAAAGATCTGCATCACAGTGCGAAAAGAGACGACGAGATTTACAGTAGATTCATTGCCCTCGAACTTCGCTGTGACATTGTCAATCGCATGAGAGCTTTTAACCTCGAGATTAATAGTTTTTCCCGTTAGCGTCTCGAGGGACATCTGCATGCCACCAGGGAGACGGAGGACGAGATGAAGGGTGGATTCCTTTTGGATATTGTAGTCCGCTAGGGTTCGGCCATCTTCCAACTCCTTCCCAGCGAAAATCAGCCTCTGCTGATCAGGAGGAATACCTTCCTTATCCTGAATCTTGGCTTTGACGTTGTCGATGGTATCAGAACTCTCGACCTCCAAGGTAATGGTCTTGCTGGTGAGGGTTCTGAGGAACACCTGCATACTGCCGCGATGCGAGGATTGAAGCTGAGTTGAAGAGTGGATTTTTTCAGAATATAGTACAGTCGACTAGGGTTCTGCCGTCTTCGTCAAAGGAACGAGCAATGACGAGAGATGGCTTTGATTGAATTTATATGCGAGATAAGTTGCATTCTAGAAACATGCCTCTAAACGCGGAACTGCACTTCAATTTATTGTATTTATCTTATTCTTGTAAATTAATATTCATAGATTATAGATATCTCCTCTCATATACATTGCTTATTACTTGCATAAAGTAATCTTAGTAATTAAATATACACACTAATCATTTTAAAAAATCTGAATAGAGACATAAGACCAAACGGTATAGCCTGCGGGTTCGTCCGTGGCATAGATAACCGCACGGGTACACAACCCCCATTGGGTGAGTGACTGCGGGTTTCGGGTTTGTCCAATGTCTCTTACACGCACGGTAAAAGAGATAAAATTTACAACGAGATGGTCCTTTATGGAGACAACGTGAAGAATGACACAATCGTCTAGTTCAAGAATACTTTGCTGATGATCCGTCTTCGTAGTGAAGTTCGGACGAAGGTTCCGAATGAGTAAACGATTGTTCTTTCCCATAGTTACCAATTTGGAGTCAATGTATACTTTTTTCCAACCATGGTGGGATGCTAGAGGTGTTAAGGGGTTTTCAGCAATAAAGAAATGCACATCGGCAATCCGACAATTAGCATTCGGTTTAGGAGGTGACACATGTGATGAGTACCTACGTATGTCTAAAAGAACCTCACGTGAAACACTTTACAAGTTTTCTAAAGCTATCATGTTGGTTTACCGTAAACGATATTTACGTAAGCCAACTATTAACGACATGCATCAATTGTATACGACACATGAAAACAGACATGCGTTACCAGGAATGATCGGTAGCATTGTTTGTATGCATTGGTCGTGGGGCTATGTGCCCAAATGCATGGCGTGGTCGGTACATGCGAGGTGACCACAAACAACCGACGATATTTCTAAAGGCGGTGGCGTCAACCGGTCCTTGGTTTTGGGATGCATTTATGGAGTCGCGGGTTCTAACAACGACATAAATGTGCTCGATCAATCTCCCGTATTCAATGATATATTTCAAGGAGTCGCTTATGATGTGCCTTTCATAGTGAACGACATATCTACAAACGGGGTTATTATCTTGTCGATGATAATTCTAGAGGCGGTGGCGTCGACCGATCCCTGGGTTTGGATGCATTTATGGAGTCGCGGGTTCTAACAACGACATAAATGTGCTCGATCAATCCCCCGTATTCAACGATATATTTCAAGGAGTCACTTATGGCGTGCCTTTCGTAGTGAACAACATATCTACAAACGGGGTTATTATCTTGCCGATGAGATTTATCCGGAGTATTCTGTATTTTTCAAAGCATGGTCCCTCCCATCTAATGACAAAAAACAGAAAATGTGACACCCCATTTCTACTGTTTGCAAATACTATGGTTTTTCATAAAATTTCATGAATACAAAATTACGGTTTATCAAAAACCGATTATTTACAAGTTTAAAACTGTGGGTGTACAAATCTATATCAAAACAAACCATAGTAAGCAAGTAAGGATTTAACCTTAAGTCCAAAATAGGAGCTATGTGGGCTCCACTCCAGCTAAACTTCATCCCATTATAGAATAGCATTTAACCTGGAATACATGGCATAAAATAGAATACGTAAGACAATAATTGTCTCGTGAGTTACATGAGTTTTAGACTCAACCTTTAACTTCTTTACCAACTTTTATAAAACTTATAACATAAACTTCTGTCAATTCTTTATATAAATATCATACTATACTTTTTACTTCTTGAAAACATTTCATAACTTTCTTTACAAAAATAACATCTTTCAAAGTTTCAAGATATTACCATATCACTATTTCTTAATTCCTTTCAAAATCATTTCATATCATCTTTTGTATAATTACATTCTTTCAAAACTTTATAATAGAAACATATTACAACTCTGTACTTTTCAAGTAAATCATTCTTTGACATACTTTATGAAAATACATTATTCTTACTTTCTTTGACTGGTTTTATAAGCTTGCTGGATTTTTATACTTAGGGCGTTAATCACTATAAGTGATACCCCAAGTCTCTATGGCTAGAAAGAACGGATCAATCCTTACCATAGAAGTGCTGAGGCAATCTACTTCGCGATGGGGCTCGCCCCCAGTAGATCCCTTACCTAACCCGGGTAGGTTGGAACATAGTTCCTTTACTAATGCTGCTTGCTACAATTACCAGTCATAAAAATACTTGCTTAAACATTTCTCATATACATAACTTGTGGCTAGGTGCCAAACTTCATCATATTATGTCTTTATGGCCATATGCCAAGTATAGCTTTAATCTTATAATAGTCATACGTTTAAAACATATTTTTTTTTTCTAACATACTAAGCTTTATGCCAAAACATGCTTTCCACAATTTATGACTATATGCCATTCATACTCAAAAATATATACACTTTGTAACCAAAACATACTTTTTACACGTCTTGTGGCTATAAGCCATTCATATTTGAAAACACATATAATTGTAATCAAAATATACTTTCACATAATTTGGTTCTTAGACCAAAACATACTTTTTACACATAATTTGTTCATAGACCAATATAAATATACTATCATTTAACTTGACTTATAGTTCAAAACATAACTTCAACATAGCATTATACTTTCATAAACGAATTGATAATAGTACTCTTGCATATAATGTCACATAAAAAGATTTTATAAGAAATCTTAAATATACTTACTTGCCATGTACCCCAGAATGGGTAAAAATACTGCATGCACTCACCTTATTACTTGTGAAAGGTTGTCTAGACGTTCCTCGGTTCTTTACCCTTTCGGTGTTCAACTACTTGACTTGCACCTATATATATAGTATTTGATACATTAATTACATTTAAATCGACTCTATAACATGTTAGAGTCCTTTCTAATACTTTTGTTGATCATAATAAGTAGATAGCTTTAAAATGACCAACTTTAAATAAGTCGTGTATTGTACGTATTTTGCTACAGTAGCCTCAGGAGATCGTATTCTAATTCCAACACCTTTCCATGAAGTCTTATGCCATTTCAAACCTGTGTTTCAAGTTTGAAGTTTATCGGACCAATCTAGCTAAAATCTCGAAATCAAGTTTGGATAAATACTTGATTTTTAGCCACTGCATGCTACAGTGATTTTCCGCAAGGTCGGATTATTGATTTAACAATTTCCCATATATTTTCATACCATTTTAAGGCTATGGTATGAGTTACGGGTCGATCGGACAAGTCTAACATCGAGTTCAAAACTCAAAAAATGGACAGAAGGAATTCCAGGGGGCACACGACTCGTGTGTTTTTCCTTCTATGGAACACACGACTCGTGTGTTTCCTGGGGATTCCTTCCTTGGCTGATTTTTGTGCTGCAGGTCCTTTAGTCCGAGGGTTAAGTCTTTAATACGTGACTTAATCATTTTAAGGTCATTTTTAGGCCTTAAATAGCAGTTTACTTATAGTTTTAAACCATGGAATCAACAATTCCATTCCAAGGCTTAAAACATTCCCGTAATGCCCATTTTTAGCCAAAAAACTAATTTGTTTGATTTTTAAGTTTAGAACTGATTTCTTACACTCTTTATGACCCTTTGGACTTGCCAAATCACTGGAAATCAGTTTCAAACTCATAACCCAATTTCTAGGGTTCTTGAGCTCAAAACCCATTTCTAAGGATTTAATCAAAATTTCAAGAATTCTTTGCAATCTAGGTGTATCTATTTGATGTTTTATCATGACTTAATGTAGATGAATTTCTGGAAACATTCTATGAACTTCATAACTCGAATTTCCAGAATTCACATGGAGAAGATGATGAATAGTGGAGTTCTTACCTTGATTACTAAGGAATCTTCAATTCCTTCTTCTAATTCTTGTGAAAATTCCTCTAATCTTCTTCTTCTTCCCGTATCCTCCTACTCTCTCTCGAATCCTCTACAAAATTCTGGAGAATGAGTGATAAATCACTCATTTATGTATATTTTTATTTATAAAAATTTTACAAATTTGGTCCCTAAGCTTGTATTCTTTAGACTTTTAACACTAACACTTATTTTGGCCACTTGGAACTATAATTCTTGCATTTTAGTCCTAATTCATAAATAAAGTTTATAGAAATTTCCACATTTGGTCAAATGACCAATTTACCCTTTATGTGAAAAATGACTAAATTACCCTTTCAATCATAATTTCTCGTAAAAATGCGCATAAAGCTTTAAATCACACAAAACTTATTTTACATTTTTATTTTATAAATTTGGGTCGTTACAACTACCTCCCCCTTATTGGGATTCCGTCCTCGGAATCATCGTAACATTACCAAATCAAGGAAATCACTTCCCTTTTCTTTTCACATGTTCTCCGCCAAAGTTGGTACCTAATAGGTACTTTCTTTTTACCAATACATGAACATATTCTTCATTATTTTATCTTTTAATATTTCATTCTTTGGTTGCTTTTGATTCTTTAATCAGCTCTTAACAATTTCTGCTTTCAATCCTTTATAAAGGATTAACATAATCTCTTTAAAACATTATATATCTTCCCAGTTAACCAAAATATCACTTTGATAATTTTACTCTCTTGTCCTTATAATATTCATAATGCTTATAAGAAAAATACATTACCTTTATTAAATGACCAAAATACCCCTTTAGGTCATTTTATCTGTTGTCTTATCCTTTTAGTCTTTCATTCATATTTCATATTCTACATTCTAGTTACTTTCCTTTCTACCTCATTTCGTTTATATACAATCTCTAGTAAAGTTATCTTACAAAATAGTTTCATGCTTCAATACTTTTTATCATAAATAGCAATCTACTTTATAATTCTTCTCATATCGTTATTAAAACATGTGAGATTTGACTTACCGCACTCTTTACTTATAAAAATTCCAATACCATTCAACATATTCATATATGTCTCGAATTTTTATAAATTTATAAATACATCAAAAAAATTTTTTTTTCTTGTATAAATTTTGTCCCTTAATGATCATTTTACTCGATCATAACTTCTTCTTCCTTTTTAGAAGTTTACAACTTCTTATATTTACATAACTATTCTTTAGATTTTTTTTAAAACTTCACTTTATTATTCTTGTCATCTATTAAAAATTCTCGACTTGTCACACACATAAGGAATACATTCCTTTTTGTTTTATTTCATATCCTTACTAACTTTCATACATTTACATTCAATTATTACTGTCATTATTTTCTACTCTATATTTTACATGTATCTATTCATACATGTCGTGAATCTTTTTACCAATACACCATATTATTGGTCAATGATTATGAATTTACATTTTCATATTCCTCTTAATCACTTCTTGTACATTACATGTACTACTTTCTTTACATATCCCGTATCATTCCGTACTTATTTTTCTTTTCATGATATTACTATCCTGTGGAGCAATTAGGCTTCACAATCATATCTTTTAATTTCTTGATTTCAAATTTAAACTTTCAGTTTCTTGTCCCACCTTAGTCTTTTATAAATAGATACTATCTCTTGATTACTGCTTAGCTTCTCGACCTTACCATGCGGATTCTTTGGTGTTTCCAATTCATTCCATCTAGTATTTCATTATTCAAATCTCAATTTCAATATAATTCATACATGCTCCAAATTTTTTTTTTTTTTTTTTTTTTTTTTATATATATATATTCTCTGTTTGACTCTTATAAAAGTCAAAGCTGTCAAAAATTTCATTTACCAACCTTGTATACTTTTATTCATAACATGACTCCCACTTGACATTAAGGTATAACCCATTATCTCCAATAACTTCTTAATACCTACATACAAGTTTTTAATGTATGTTTAACATACTTGATGCTCTTTTTGGTATAAGAATTCAAATTAACACTTTAGTCATTTTCATCCCATGAAAATTTCTTGTCATAACTTTCAATTACCATTACTTCTTATTACTCTTTACTTTTTATAGCTAGTGCTAAAACAATAATTTTTTTTTTTTCGTTTTTACATCTTTTACCATTTCTATCATGTGTTATAATACTACGTAACGTTGTTCTTTCATTTATACTCAACTTCTTTTCACTATATAGTTCTTTATAACATTATATATTTCATATTTCTTTTTAAACTTCCTTCTTACGTATCTCTAGGCGATACACAATTGCCATTTATTTTCTCATCATTTTTCATTCTTTTGGATTTCGAGGCAATATGCCCAATACCTTATTTTACTCTTTTATTTCTTATCTTGCAGTATCCTAATTACAATACTAATTTCATAAACACCTTTATACTTTCTACACATTATTTATACATACATCTCGTAACTTTCTCATGCTTTTATATTTATAAGCACGTATAAACAAGTTTACATTTCTTTGTATTTCATGTTTACTAGTCATGTAATGACCATTTCTCACAATCTTTGGAGACTTTTAACCATCTAATATTTCATTTTTTCCACATTCAATTTCATGATACTTCATACTCCGAATTTTTTTTTTTTTATCTGCAGGTACTAAACCCGGTACCTCTTATCTTAATACTTTCTTTGTCCTGGGAAAACTTTAATATTCTTCTTTTAATATTGTATTATCAAATTTTTTTTTTTTTTACAATTTGAACTGCTTTCTCATGCTTGATAAATAAGCATGCTCCACTTTCAAGCTTTAGTTTTATTAACTTTTGTCTTGGACTAAATTTTAACCTTTGTTATGAAAAAGTTCCTTGTAGACAATCAAGGATCTTCTTTATCACCTTTCATGTTTTGATACTGTAACACCCGACTTATTAACCAAAAGCACCCCAAAAATTTTTCGTTTTTCAAACCAAACATTTTACAAATAAAACATAAGTATGGGGTTTTAGTTAATACAATACGAGTACAAGAGTATCACAAAGTATAATACATAATATTATACATTCTTCAAGCCGGGTATTACTTCAACATTAAGTCCTCAGTCACGGACTTTGTCTTTTCCTTTAGCAGGGTCACGCTCACCTGCAGGGACATATCAAATAAACTGTGAGCTACAAAGCCCAATGAGTAATCAAGCAATCAAATAAGCATATACAAGAGAATAACGACAATTAAACTCTTAAACAATTTCTGTCCCAAAAGTCATGGTCATTACTAACCGCACCATAATCATAGCCATAAAGGCCGCACCACGCATCGGAGACATAGCCCGTAGGCCGCACCGGAGTCATAGCCCTAAGGCCGTACCAATCATCGGAGACATAGCCCGAAGGCCGCACCGGAGTCATAGCCATAAAGGCCGCACCATCTCGGGTTCAATAACTCAAAATCATGGTCCTAAGACCGCACCATTTAATATCAACGATAGTAATCTTAGCCAACAAGGCTGCACCAATATATCATACTAGATATAATCAAGATTACTCACCTTGATGCGATATTGTCAATCTTGGGCTCAAACCGAATAAAACTTCAAATTCTGGAATCTAAGGGAATTTAGATCATCTACTAGTATTCAATCACTTTATTATAACCCCTGGAATCTGCATACCAAATACTATTAATATATAGTCACCAATTCTTGAATTATACAATTTTCAACTTGATATTTCTATATGCTAAATAATTTGCAGCCGTCTGTTTATGCTTTGTTTGACCTGATTAAACCCAGAATCACACTATTGACTCAACAGTGGTTTTGTACTACTCTTTCTTAGGTTTCTAAGGCCACTGACCTCATATTTTTCTGATTTTTCTATGATTTTATACGAATTTTACACTGCAGGAACATTGTGCTGTCACGAACCAATTCGACTGCACTGTAAATAACGTGATTTCTACCTATCTTGAAGGTAGAATTAACCTATAACATATAAAACTTACAGATACTACACATCCATACGGTTCTAGGGCCGTAAGAATCACCTTCATACGATTTTTCTACTATTTTATATGATTTATACAATACAGTGTTGAATTAACGCTACAAAACCGTAAAATTTAATGTTTTTACCTTGAGATCTTCAATCAAATCTTCAATTTCTTGCCCAAAACGATTGGAAATGATGAAGGAAAGTTGCAAGGAGTGTTCTGGAGTTTTAGGGCTGAAAATATCATAAATAGGAGGTCAAATCCGTGTTTTATGATCCTAAACCCGAGTTGGGTCGGGTTTGACCCATTTGGGTACCCGTTTGACCCTAAAACACTTAAAACTCCATAACTTTTTACTCGAAACTCCGTTTTTGATGAGGTTTTCGCCTACGCGTTCGTAATGAAATTATACATAACACTACACAAGCATATTCTCAAAAATATTACCACAATAATGTCGTATACTTGACATGTGGAGTGTCAACTTTACCGAAACGACAAATTTGGTCCATTATTTTACAAATTTCTTACTTCCACACACGCAAGTATGCTTACAAGTTTAATTAACACTCTAACATTGGGGTGTTACAAATTCTCCCCTCCTTCAAAAGATTCCGTCCCCGGAATCATACAAATAGTTGAGGGTATTTCTCCCTCATTTCGCTTTCGGTCTCCCACGTCATGTCGGAACCTCTATGATGACGCCAAAGTACTTTCACCATGCTGATCTTCTTGTTTCGCAGCTGTCTTACCTTTCGGTCTAGCACCCTCTCGGGTTGTTCCGGGTATCTCAACTTGTCATCCAC
Source organism: Cichorium intybus (assembly GCA_023525715.1). Lineage (NCBI taxonomy): Eukaryota > Viridiplantae > Streptophyta > Magnoliopsida > Asterales > Asteraceae > Cichorium > Cichorium intybus. The sequence continues at coordinate 77,617,286 of CM042009.1, read as the reverse complement.
TTCCATTTCAGCAAGAGGTACTTGTTGAGATTTATCGAATAAGGTCTTTCTCAAATGGGACACATGGAATACATCATGTATACCATGAAGTTCATCAGGTAATTCCAATCTATACGCTACGGCTCCAACCCTTTGGGATATACGGAACGGTCCAATGAAGCGAGGACTCAACTTTCCTTTCTTCCCAAAACGAATCAAGCCTTTCCAAGGGGATACTTTGAGCATTACCATATCTCCCACTTGGAACTCTATCGGTTTCACCCGTCTGTCCGCGTACTGCTTCTGTCTATTCTGAGCTACCTTCAAATTTTCGCGTATCAGTTTGATCTTTTCTTCGGTCTGTGCTACGATTTCAGGTCCAGCCAACGGCTTTTCCCCAACTTCAGTCCAGCAGGTCGGAGTACGGCACGGTGCTCCATACAAGGCTTCATACGGGGCCATCTGAATGCTGGAATGATAGCTGTTGTTGTACGCGAATTCCACCAAAGGTAAATGATCTTCCCAGCTTCCACCGAAGTCAATGACACAAGTTCTCAGCATGTCTTCCAAAGTCTGGATTGTTCTTTCACTCTGACCATCGGTCTGCGGGTGATATGCGGTACTCATAAGTACTTTTGTACCCAATCGCTTTTGAAGACTCTGCCAAAAATGAGAAGTAAATCTACTATCTCGGTCCGATACAATCGATGCTGGCAGTCCATGTCGACAAATCACCTCATCAATGTAGATTTTCGCCAGTTGATCTACCCTGTACTTTTCTTTGTATGGTATAAATTGTGCCGATTTGGTCAATCGGTCCACAATCACCCATATAGAATCATAACCTCGAGGTGTCCGCGGCAACTTTGTTACAAAGTCCATGGTAATATGGTCCCATTTCTTCTCTGGAACCGGCAATGGTTGTATTTCCCCGTACGGTTTCTGATGGTTTGACTTAACTTGCAGACAAGTCAAACATCTTTCCACAAATCTTCCGATGTCCCTCTTCATTCCAGGCCACCAATACATCGGTTTTAACGTCCGATACATCTTGGTACTGCCCGGATGAACTGCATAACGGCTATAATGTGCATCTTCTAGAAGCAAATTCCGCGCTTCTCCTTGTTTTGGGACCCATATTCGACCCTTGAAGGTCTTTAATTTCTGAGCATTTTCTTCCAGATGCTTCAAGTATCCAACCATTCGTTCACTTTTAACATTCCCCGGCTTACACGCTTCCTCTTGTGCCAAACGAATCAATCCTGGTAACCGGCTCACTACACCCATACACGCGGATGTAACTTTCAGAGGAGCTTCTTTTCGGCTTAAAGCATCTGCCACCACATTCGCCTTACCAGGGTGGTACTGAATTTCACAGTCAAAGTCTTTCAACAGGTCCATCCACCTTTGTTGTCTCATACTAAGCTCTTTCTGGTCGAAGAGGTACTTCAGGCTCTTGTGATCAGTGTAAATGACAAACTTCACACCGTATAAATAATGTCTCCACAACTTCAACGCTAGAACCACCGCAGCTAATTCCAAATCATGAACTGGATACTTCTTTTCAGCATCTTTTAATTGTCGGGACGCATAGGCTATGACCCGACCTTTCTGCATTAGCACACACCCAAGACCAATTCTAGAAGCATCGCTGTAGATTACATACTCTTCTCCGCTTTGTGGTAGTACTAACACCGGTGCTTCACATAAAGCTTGTTTTAATTTCTGGAATGCTTCTTGCTGCTCTTCAGCCCACGTGAATTTTTCACCCTTCTTGGTTAACTTGGTCAACGGAACAGCTATCGAGGAGAAATTCTCAACAAATCTTCTATAATAGCCTGCCAAACCAAGAAAACTTCGCACTTCAGTGGGACTTCTAGGCGGTTCCCATTTCATTACGGCTTCAACCTTTGCTGGATCTACTTTCACTCCTTCAGCATTGATTACATGGCCAAGGAATTGGACTTCTCTTAACCAGAATTCACACTTGGAGAATTTAGCATACAGCTTTTCTCGGCGAAGCAACTCCAATACTTGTCGCAGGTGCACTTCATGTTCCGTTTGGCTTCGGGAATACACCAAGATGTCATCTATAAACACTATCACCGAGGTATCAAGGAACGGTCGACACACCCGGTTCATAAGATCCATGAATACGGCTGGAGCATTGGTTAACCCAAAAGGCATCACCAAAAACTCATAATGACCGTATCTCGTTCGGAACGCCGTCTTCGGAATGTCTGACTCCCTTATCTTTAACTGGTGATAACCCGACCTCAGGTCAATCTTGGAAAAATATGACGCTCCTTGCAGCTGGTCAAACAAGTCATCTATTCTGGGTAGCGGGTACTTGTTCTTCACCGTGATCTTGTTTAACTCCCGGTAGTCAATACACATGCGCATTGACCCATCTTTCTTCTTGACAAACAGGATAGGGGCTCCCCAAGGCGATGTACTCGGTCTGATAAAACCCCTGTCTAGCAATTCTTCCAGTTGCTTCCGCAGTTCCACCATCTCTGAAGGTGCTAAACGGTATGGAGCTCGGGCAACAGGTGCAGCTCCCGGAACCAGTTCAATCGTGAACTCAACCTGTCGATCTGGTGGCAACCCTGGAAGTTCGTCTGGAAACACATCTGGGAACTCGTTCACCACATTCACATTCGCTACCCCCACTTTAATCGGTTGAGCCACCGATACATAAGCTAGATAGGACATCCCTCCTTTACTGATACAGCTTCGGGCTTGAGCAAAGGAGATGACTGGCATTCGCAATCGAGGTCGTTCACCTTGAATTTTCATCCATTCCCCTTCCGGTGATAACACTGTAATACTTTTATTTCTGCAATCCATGTTGGCGTAGTTCGTTGCCAACCAATCCATTCCCACGATTACACCGAATTCATTGGTAGTCATCGGCTTCAAATCTATAGGGAAAACGGTCCCGTAGATTTTAAGCTGACAACCTTCCAGGTGTTCGGAAACCCAAACATATCTGCCGTCGGCTATAGCCACCTCTAAATTTTCATCCATAGATGTTAACGGTACGTTCAGGCGAGACAACAAAGACTCCGATACGAAACAGTGAGTAGCCCCCGGGTCAAAAATAACATATACAGGTATGGAATTAAGAGTGAAGATACCTGTCACCACATCTGTTTTCTCACGGGCTTCCTCCACAGTCATCTGGAAAGCTCGCGAGGCCACTGGTCGTCCCCTGTTCTTCGGCTCTTCTTTCTTTCCCACTTGATCATCCCTGGGTCTTTCACTGTATGCTCCAGATTTCAGTTGGGGACAGTTCAGGCGAAGATGATCCGTGGCTCCACATTGGTAACATCTACGCTCCGCCCGACAGTTAATGGCTTCATGTCCCGGTTTTCCACAGTTTCGACAATTCACAGATGTAGTGTTGACCCGGCAATTCCCGGAGTGCCATTTTCTGCATTTTTCACACCACTTTCTATCGTCTCTTTGACCTTTACCCTTAGAACCGGATTGTTGCGACTTCTTCTGAGGTGTCCAACCCTGGTCTTCAGCCTTTCGTTTCGTTTCCAAAACTTTCTTCTCGTCTTCTTGTCGCTTCAGTTCTGTTTCTCTTTCTGTGGCTCGATCCACTACTTGCCGGAAAGTAGTTAATTTCAACGGTTGCACAATTTCTCTAATTCGGGTTGTCAACCCCCGAACATATTTGTCGATCTTTCTCTTTTCAGTGTAGATATGGTGTTCCGCAAACCTAGCTTTCTCCAGAAAGCTAAGAGTATATTCCTGAACAGATCGGGAACCCTGTTCCAGGTGCAAGAATTCATCCTCCAACTTCTGAATAGCTACTTCCGAACAGTATTCTTCATTGAACTTCGTCTTGAATTGCTCCCAAGGTATCGATTGGGACGAATCAAGATCCAGTGATTTATAGTAGGTTTGCCACCAATGTAGTGCACCGCTTGTAAGTTGGTTCGTGGCAAATTCCACTTTATCATCATCCGCACACTTGCTTACTCGGAACACCTTCTCAATATGCATGATCCATTCCATAGCTTTGACTGGATCATCTGTCCCCGAGAATTCCTTTGGTTTACAACCAAGGAAGGATTTATACGTACACCCAACTTTCTTTATCGAGGCTTCCCCACCTTGAGTTTCCTTTACTGCCCGGGCACGACTTTCTCCCTGGCTTTCATCTTCTGGCTGTCTGTCATGAACACTTTTTGCAGCCTCTTCTGTAGGATCAGGATTTGCACTCGGGTTAGGATTGCCACTCGGGTTAGGGTTGTTCGATAATGCTGGCATCATTTGCCTAACCACTTCTTCCACTATCGCCCGAATATCAGGTGGATTTTGTCCCACCGGTTCCCTAACTGGTGCTCTTGCTCTTCGTCCCACAGAGCCACGTGAACGGGCTGGTCCACTTCTTGAGGTTCCACGCGAATTTGCACCAGTGGGATTGCTTCGTGTATTTCTCATACTTCAAAATTTCAGCAAACCGTTAGATTACATATATAATAATAAACTTATATATATCTAACAGTCCATTTGTCAGTGTTTCTCTCAAGGTTTAAGTCCAGGAATCTAGTCTAAGACACCTAGTTCACTTAAACCACGGCTCTGATACCAACTTGTAACACCCGACTTATTAACCAAAAGCACCCCAAAAATTTTTCGTTTTTCAAACCAAACATTTTACAAATAAAACATAAGTATGGGGTTTTAGTTAATACAATACGAGTACAAGAGTATCACAAAGTATAATACATAATATTATACATTCTTCAAGCCGGGTATTACTTCAACATTAAGTCCTCAGTCACGGACTTTGTCTTTTCCTTTAGCAGGGTCACGCTCACCTGCAGGGACATATCAAATAAACTGTGAGCTACAAAGCCCAATGAGTAATCAAGCAATCAAATAAGCATATACAAGAGAATAACGACAATTAAACTCTTAAACAATTTCTGTCCCAAAAGTCATGGTCATTACTAACCGCACCATAATCATAGCCATAAAGGCCGCACCACGCATCGGAGACATAGCCCGTAGGCCGCACCGGAGTCATAGCCCTAAGGCCGTACCAATCATCGGAGACATAGCCCGAAGGCCGCACCGGAGTCATAGCCATAAAGGCCGCACCATCTCGGGTTCAATAACTCAAAATCATGGTCCTAAGACCGCACCATTTAATATCAACGATAGTAATCTTAGCCAACAAGGCTGCACCAATATATCATACTAGATATAATCAAGATTACTCACCTTGATGCGATATTGTCAATCTTGGGCTCAAACCGAATAAAACTTCAAATTCTGGAATCTAAGGGAATTTAGATCATCTACTAGTATTCAATCACTTTATTATAACCCCTGGAATCTGCATACCAAATACTATTAATATATAGTCACCAATTCTTGAATTATACAATTTTCAACTTGATATTTCTATATGCTAAATAATTTGCAGCCGTCTGTTTATGCTTTGTTTGACCTGATTAAACCCAGAATCACACTATTGACTCAACAGTGGTTTTGTACTACTCTTTCTTAGGTTTCTAAGGCCACTGACCTCATATTTTTCTGATTTTTCTATGATTTTATACGAATTTTACACTGCAGGAACATTGTGCTGTCACGAACCAATTCGACTGCACTGTAAATAACGTGATTTCTACCTATCTTGAAGGTAGAATTAACCTATAACATATAAAACTTACAGATACTACACATCCATACGGTTCTAGGGCCGTAAGAATCACCTTCATACGATTTTTCTACTATTTTATATGATTTATACAATACAGTGTTGAATTAACGCTACAAAACCGTAAAATTTAATGTTTTTACCTTGAGATCTTCAATCAAATCTTCAATTTCTTGCCCAAAACGATTGGAAATGATGAAGGAAAGTTGCAAGGAGTGTTCTGGAGTTTTAGGGCTGAAAATATCATAAATAGGAGGTCAAATCCGTGTTTTATGATCCTAAACCCGAGTTGGGTCGGGTTTGACCCATTTGGGTACCCGTTTGACCCTAAAACACTTAAAACTCCATAACTTTTTACTCGAAACTCCGTTTTTGATGAGGTTTTCGCCTACGCGTTCGTAATGAAATTATACATAACACTACACAAGCATATTCTCAAAAATATTACCACAATAATGTCGTATACTTGACATGTGGAGTGTCAACTTTACCGAAACGACAAATTTGGTCCATTATTTTACAAATTTCTTACTTCCACACACGCAAGTATGCTTACAAGTTTAATTAACACTCTAACATTGGGGTGTTACAGATACCTCGCATAACCTACAAATGGTTACAATCTGCCATCGATTTATATTAAATAATATTCTTTGCGGATATCGATCCACATTTACTTATTGTGACGTTACTTTTATTCAGGTACATTATAAGCATGCATCTTCATTTGAATACCACTCCTTTTGCAGGCCGATAAACGCCAACAACTTTCAAGGCTATATGTCAATATAGCATTCGACTTACCATTTCAATATGGTTTTCACATTCTCATGATGTAATAAACAAGGCATAATATCCTTGCTTTACTTGAATTTCTTTCTCTTCGACTATGCACAACAAAGCTATTGGACTTCTGTACCGATCGTTCCTCATTCTTCACCTCCATTTACTCTTCACGTGTCTTGCTACTTGTCACTTTACGTGACTCACCACGAAATTTACAACTTATTTACTTGTCCAATATTTGGACACTTCTTCTTTTCTTTCTTTTTATAGAAATTTATATATTATTAATACATTCTGCTGGTAATTTACAGTCTTTATGTAAGAGTCTTACAACTCCGTATGGGTAATCTGTATCCATGTTCTTTTCCATAACGCTCTTATTCATACCTCCTCTCGCCTCTACAGGCACATACTTTAATATTTTTAAATTCGTCTAAAATGTCAATTTTCACATTATTTCTTTTACTTTACTATACTAAGTGGTATATATCCACCATACTAACTCTTAATACTCATAACCTTACTGGTTGTTATTACATAGGCATATAATTCCTATGTTTTACTTATCATTTTCTTTAAAACTTTACCTACCAGAATACCATTATTCCTTTGTGATTCCACCAGTCTCAATACATATCCTGTGATTATGATAATACGGGCCCATATTACCATAACCACCTATACATATTGATTCTACTGTTACCACAAGGTTTCATGGGACACTGGTTCTTTCAACATATAACACCATTATAAATACATGGTGTTCAATACTAGAAATCTTACTACTTTATAAACATAACCTTTAGTGAATATAGACAGTTACAGAAAATGTCTTATAATTTTCCTCACATTCAAAACTTTGTTCACTTTAAACGTTAACTTAACATTTTTCAGTGTTATATATCTTACATGTTTAAAACATGGTATAATGTCTTTATCATTTAAGACATCATATAACATACTTTTCATAAATTAACATTTTTATAGCATGAGTTTAAGCCTAGGAGTGGAACAAGCCAATCCTAATTCGCTTAAACTATGGCTCTGATACCAACTTGTGACACCCCATTTCTACTGTTTGCAAATACTATGGTTTTTCATAAAATTTCATGAATACAAAATTACGGTTTATCAAAAACCGATTATTTACAAGTTTAAAACTGTGGGTGTACAAATCTATATCAAAACAAACCATAGTAAGCAAGTAAGGATTTAACCTTAAGTCCAAAATAGGAGCTATGTGGGCTCCACTCCAGCTAAACTTCATCCCATTATAGAATAGCATTTAACCTGGAATACATGGCATAAAATAGAATACGTAAGACAATAATTGTCTCGTGAGTTACATGAGTTTTAGACTCAACCTTTAACTTCTTTACCAACTTTTATAAAACTTATAACATAAACTTCTGTCAATTCTTTATATAAATATCATACTATACTTTTTACTTCTTGAAAACATTTCATAACTTTCTTTACAAAAATAACATCTTTCAAAGTTTCAAGATATTACCATATCACTATTTCTTAATTCCTTTCAAAATCATTTCATATCATCTTTTGTATAATTACATTCTTTCAAAACTTTATAATAGAAACATATTACAACTCTGTACTTTTCAAGTAAATCATTCTTTGACATACTTTATGAAAATACATTATTCTTACTTTCTTTGACTGGTTTTATAAGCTTGCTGGATTTTTATACTTAGGGCGTTAATCACTATAAGTGATACCCCAAGTCTCTATGGCTAGAAAGAACGGATCAATCCTTACCATAGAAGTGCTGAGGCAATCTACTTCGCGATGGGGCTCGCCCCCAGTAGATCCCTTACCTAACCCGGGTAGGTTGGAACATAGTTCCTTTACTAATGCTGCTTGCTACAATTACCAGTCATAAAAATACTTGCTTAAACATTTCTCATATACATAACTTGTGGCTAGGTGCCAAACTTCATCATATTATGTCTTTATGGCCATATGCCAAGTATAGCTTTAATCTTATAATAGTCATACGTTTAAAACATATTTTTTTTTTCTAACATACTAAGCTTTATGCCAAAACATGCTTTCCACAATTTATGACTATATGCCATTCATACTCAAAAATATATACACTTTGTAACCAAAACATACTTTTTACACGTCTTGTGGCTATAAGCCATTCATATTTGAAAACACATATAATTGTAATCAAAATATACTTTCACATAATTTGGTTCTTAGACCAAAACATACTTTTTACACATAATTTGTTCATAGACCAATATAAATATACTATCATTTAACTTGACTTATAGTTCAAAACATAACTTCAACATAGCATTATACTTTCATAAACGAATTGATAATAGTACTCTTGCATATAATGTCACATAAAAAGATTTTATAAGAAATCTTAAATATACTTACTTGCCATGTACCCCAGAATGGGTAAAAATACTGCATGCACTCACCTTATTACTTGTGAAAGGTTGTCTAGACGTTCCTCGGTTCTTTACCCTTTCGGTGTTCAACTACTTGACTTGCACCTATATATATAGTATTTGATACATTAATTACATTTAAATCGACTCTATAACATGTTAGAGTCCTTTCTAATACTTTTGTTGATCATAATAAGTAGATAGCTTTAAAATGACCAACTTTAAATAAGTCGTGTATTGTACGTATTTTGCTACAGTAGCCTCAGGAGATCGTATTCTAATTCCAACACCTTTCCATGAAGTCTTATGCCATTTCAAACCTGTGTTTCAAGTTTGAAGTTTATCGGACCAATCTAGCTAAAATCTCGAAATCAAGTTTGGATAAATACTTGATTTTTAGCCACTGCATGCTACAGTGATTTTCCGCAAGGTCGGATTATTGATTTAACAATTTCCCATATATTTTCATACCATTTTAAGGCTATGGTATGAGTTACGGGTCGATCGGACAAGTCTAACATCGAGTTCAAAACTCAAAAAATGGACAGAAGGAATTCCAGGGGGCACACGACTCGTGTGTTTTTCCTTCTATGGAACACACGACTCGTGTGTTTCCTGGGGATTCCTTCCTTGGCTGATTTTTGTGCTGCAGGTCCTTTAGTCCGAGGGTTAAGTCTTTAATACGTGACTTAATCATTTTAAGGTCATTTTTAGGCCTTAAATAGCAGTTTACTTATAGTTTTAAACCATGGAATCAACAATTCCATTCCAAGGCTTAAAACATTCCCGTAATGCCCATTTTTAGCCAAAAAACTAATTTGTTTGATTTTTAAGTTTAGAACTGATTTCTTACACTCTTTATGACCCTTTGGACTTGCCAAATCACTGGAAATCAGTTTCAAACTCATAACCCAATTTCTAGGGTTCTTGAGCTCAAAACCCATTTCTAAGGATTTAATCAAAATTTCAAGAATTCTTTGCAATCTAGGTGTATCTATTTGATGTTTTATCATGACTTAATGTAGATGAATTTCTGGAAACATTCTATGAACTTCATAACTCGAATTTCCAGAATTCACATGGAGAAGATGATGAATAGTGGAGTTCTTACCTTGATTACTAAGGAATCTTCAATTCCTTCTTCTAATTCTTGTGAAAATTCCTCTAATCTTCTTCTTCTTCCCGTATCCTCCTACTCTCTCTCGAATCCTCTACAAAATTCTGGAGAATGAGTGATAAATCACTCATTTATGTTTATTTTTATTTATAAAAATTTTACAAATTTGGTCCCTAAGCTTGTATTCTTTAGACTTTTAACACTAACACTTATTTTGGCCACTTGGAACTATAATTCTTGCATTTTAGTCCTAATTCATAAATAAAGTTTATAGAAATTTCCACATTTGGTCAAATGACCAATTTACCCTTTATGTGAAAAATGACTAAATTACCCTTTCAATCATAATTTCTCGTAAAAATGCGCATAAAGCTTTAAATCACACAAAACTTATTTTACATTTTTATTTTATAAATTTGGGTCGTTACAGAAAAAGTTTAACGTGGTACAAGAAGGAGCTAGGAAGGATATAGAGTGAGGGTTTGGTGTCCTCAAAAGACGTTGGCAAATAGTAAACAATCCGACATGTTTTTGGGACGACGGAAAAATAAAACGTTTAATGTACGCGTGCATCATCTTATATAATATGATTTTAGAAGACAAAGTAAAACTGATATGCCAATATGATGAAAATGAAATTTTGCAACAACTTGAACGACTCGATTTTGGAACGACACAATACCTAGAAAATAGAGTGGAGATACGTAACTGCGAGGTGCATCACAACCTTCGAGCTGATTTGTCGGAGCATGTTTACAGAAACAATATAGAAAGCGTCGACATTTCTGATGAGGAGTTGTTCGCATCGAATGATGATGAATCCGTGGAGTACATTGACGACGACGAGGAAGAGATTTTGAGCGATAATTTGTAACACCCGGTTTCTCATACAAAGCACACCCAAATATTTTAAAACAATTACACATTTAATTGGGTATATTTGCACTCAAACCAAGGATCAAGTTGTTATCATTACAATAATTGCACAAAAAGGTCCTTACAAAATATATGACCAAGTGTTACAATTAAATCTACTTCGGCTAAGGACAGGCTCTAAACTTGTCCGTCTTTTCTTATCACATGCCTCCCCCTATCACAGCTATAGATACCTGCAAAACAGCATAACACTCAAGTGTAAGCTTATAAAAGCTTAGTGAGTAAATATTTATCATACTCCACGAATCCTTCTCAATGAACATCCTCATCTTCCTCTCTTGCTATTCTCACTAGCAAGTAACCATCTTCTCTTATTATCTGAAACCTGCAACACATTAACTTACTTTGACAATTTATAATTAACATTCTTCAACTTATCAATACATACCACAATCGGTACTACTCATAAACTCGATCATATTCTCGTATTTACTCATGATCACAAACAAGTTACACTTAATCATAGTAATTTTTATGGTTATAACAATCCATAGAAGGACACTTAACCACGGCCACTCTAACATCTACTCATCTTTATTACTCAGTATTCATATCAAATTCATTGTTTGTTATTCACGGATAACGATATTTCTCTACAATTCAATCTTCATAATAACAGCACAATACATAGATGTTCTTGTAAAAACATATACACTTTGCATAAACAACTATAACTCAACTCAAATACTAATACGTATTCACCTGATATTGGTTTAGTAAGTGAAACTCCCAAAATGCGCATACCGGACTCCTGATCGCTAGACTTGGTTGTATCACCATAGTCTAAAACAAATTCTCGTCTTAATTAAACTTAACGGACTATCTCAGTCCCGAGTGTGATATACACACTATAACTCTTTATTCCATATACTCAAATTTGGTTATACTCAACCAATCAAAACATAGCATACTTCTTATCTGTATTAAACATATCAACAAGCATAATTCTTCTAACAATTAACTACTCACCTGATGTCTGTTCAGTCCGTGGTCCACCCGTGTCTCGTATATCTTCTTCCCTCCTATGTGTATCTGCTCAAAACGACATCACACATCATACTTCAACATTCTCAAAACAATTTAACCACATCTAACTCATTAGATCAAGAATTAATAGCTAACAAGAATCACAACTATGAACATCATATACAATGACTTCAAAACTTCCAAGATTTGCGGGTTTTACCAAATCAACCGATAAAACTTCTCAATAATCATAATAGAGACTCAATACAACATATAATAACAACCTACTAGCAACACATGAGCTAATTTCAAGCATACCCTCGGATTTGAGCACCTAGGGTTTGAAACTCTAAAAATCAAAATCACATACCTTTGAAAATCAAGGATTCAAGAACGTGATTCGAGTTTTAATCCACTTCCCCAACCTTTTCCTAAGCAAAGCCCTCGATCAAAAGGACTAATTTTTACCCTCCTTGCTCTAAAAATCGCGTTTTGGTGTTTGTGGTTCGTAAAATGACGAAATGAGGTCCAAATGGGTATTTATACCTGCACAGGAACCCGCCCCGGGTTGCAGAACCCGCCCCGGGTTGGTCAGAACCCGACCCGGGTTTTTGAACCCGCCCCGGTTTACGTCACGCATCCACCGCCTTTGATTCAAGTCTCACACGGTCCGGGTTTATCGACCCGACCCGGGCTCACAAACTCGACCCGGGTTGGCTTGTTTTTTATTTACTTTGTTTCTTTTATCTATTTTAGCATCCTACTTCTCTTAAATTAGTTTCTAAACATCATAACTCATACTTTTAACTCATCTTATCTCATATAAGTATATATATTTAAAATAACTTTATTATAAATTAAAGTTAGGTATTACAAGTTCTTACCCCCTTCAGAAGATTCCGTCCTCGGAATCTCTTAGATTAGGCATGACTCATACAACCATCTCACCACCGCAATCATATATCACGTATGATAATGATATTATCCTCTCGTCAACTCATATAACATGTACTTACTGTCGCATCTTATTTACTCATAATATAGCTATAGAACTCAAGCTCTCTCTCGATTCACATTACATTTAGAAACTTTCTCATTCAACTTCTCTTTCCATAAAATCTTTACGCCCGCCATTATTCTCATAATATGATCTCTATAAACACATTGGTTGTTACCATTTCGCATGGACAACCACTCACTCTTTCAGAGCACTTCCTTGTTATAGCTTTGCCGATACAAAGGTATCTCACCTCACTCTTCAAGTGATACTCCAATCACTATCGTCACTTACACACACCTATATCTATGGTCCACATCGAGCCATATTCTCAGCGTACCATCCACTCTTTCTATAACACTAATCTCAATAACTATTTGAGATTCAACTTCCATTTCTAATCTATTTGAAATGATTTACTCTAATTTAATAAGGAAAACGGTCTCACCGATTCCTGACTCACATTCTCTCTCAATTTACTCTTCCAATAGCAACATGCCATTTATTGATTTCTCATGTTTGCACACTCTCGTCGATTAGATAGGAGAAACACTTATACAACACAAAGATGCCGACATTCAACTATCTCAATTACGTTACATAACTCATTAACACTAGAATATAAATCCAGAATAATAAAATATCAGAAACTATCTCGAGTTTCACTCACGTCTCCTTTGGACTTAACATTTAACTCTCGACACTTTGGTCACACAAGACCCTTTTCAGTTATTACATCACCTCAACTGTACAATGATTCTCTACCAATAATAGCTCCACTTCATCTCAGTTTAACAACATAACTCAAGTTGTTTCTCTCGATATACTCAGTCATTACATCCTCTCTTATGTGGACAGTCCACATCACATTTCACTAAATCATTAGCTCTATCAAACTCGATGATTTATTATCAAATAAATTCTTATCACAACCGCATGTATTCTTCCTGACACACCATCAGTAAGGATTTTACTCTCGTCATTTCTTCGTCATTATTATCTCAATCTCTTATTCATTTGAATGACACAAAATAGGTTATATATACAAGTCACCAAAATCTCTACACACGACTAAAAATACTAACATCTAACACAACAATATCTATGGTGAATCATATCTCATCACTTGACTAGGTCTTTAATCTCAAGAAAATAACTTAACATTATTATAACAAAAATTTACTATCCATCGTCTCATACGAATAAGTAGTTTTGTTATCTCGACATTCACAAATTTCTCTCATTGGCAGTAATCGATTTGATTGCTAAGGAACGAATCCTATCAATCACAATTACAATTACTTTCATCCTCTTTTTAACGCATATATTTTCATCATGCATTTATAGAATTCTGTCTTATTCAACATGAAAGAAATCTCACACACTCTCAACATGACTAAGTGACAAACGCACTTTCTCACAACAACATTTCTCAACAGTATTACTCACTATACTATCTCATAGTACCCCCGTACTGTTACTCGGCCTCAAATTCGTCTTCTTCTCAATCTGTAGGTTTCAAGCCACACAAGCTTACCGCTACGTTCATATCTACCCGCACGCAAGGATAGTACATGTCTCATTACTCTGCATCATCATAAAGTGCATGTCTATCTACACGCAAGCACAATACTATAGAACCACTCTGCCTTAACTCTTGGTACCTCGTACCATCCTTTGGTTTCATCATTCAACACTATCTCACGGTACCTCGGACCGTCCTCTTATCAGATCATGGTACCTCGTACCATTCTCAATTTTTCATCCATCTCCTCTTTGACTCTAGCGAGTCTCTGCTATGGTCTCAAGCCATATAGACTCACCGTTACTCCTCATTTTGTCTGAGTCACAACAATCTTTATTACTCTAATCACAAGGCACTCATTACGTGGTCTCCACCACGTTTATTCGTTATGCGGCCCCACAATATATGTGGTCTCAACCTTTTTTTTTTTCAATATATGATCCCACAAAATATGTGGTCTCAACCACATTTACTCAATATATGGTCCCACAATTATGTGGTCTCAACCATATTTACTCAGTAACTTACTCAATCTCTAAGCCAATAAGGCCTATATGAACCACTCTAGGTTCTCTCAATTTATAACCACAAGGTACTCTTTATGTGGTTACTCAAGTGTCCTCTGATAACGCTGTCACAAATATCTTATTTTGTGACAACTCCAAACCACACAGTTCAATTCTCAGTATGTCAACTCATAATCAGTTATCGTGTGCAATCAACTACACACTCACCGTTTTTCTCAACTCATACTCTTTTGGCTATCTCAGCCATTTATTTTGATCAATCACAAGTACTAGTCATGTGGCCCCACAGAATATGTGGTCTCAGTCACATAAGTACTCGTGCACAAAAATCTCATTTCATCTGTGAAACAATAAGCAATATATATATTTTCATTAGCAAGATCTCTCTTCTCTTGACTCGGAATCTGCAACCATATTAGCTTTACAAACACTAACTAATTCTTAGCAATATCAACTCAATCATAATACCATATGCAGTAATACTCATAGACTCGATTGCAATCTCACATATACTCATTTTAACAATCTATTAATCTCAATTACCTTATGTTGACATTTTTTTTAAACGAAACTTTATAACACAATCATATCAACATTTACTCTAATTATACAACCAATATGCACTTTTGACTCGGCCACTTTTACATACTCATAACAGTTTACTCAGTCAAATGTTATAACAATAATCACAACATAGCAAAATCGTATATGAACTCAATTACAACATTTCTCATTGTTATAATAATCAATGCAAGAACATGTTATCTCAGTCACGCTAATATCTATTCTTCTCTATTAATCATTATTTATATATTCATTATACACTCTCCTCAATGGTTGCTAAGTATTCGTCAAGCAACCACTTATAATCTTAATTATAAAATCACAAAGCACTCGTTATGTAATATGTAAATCTTACCTCAAATGAACACGACGTTCTCATCTCGATGTCGGTTACTCATAGCAACAAAATCTTGTTTTCTCATTAGTTGAACCTTGCGTACTTCGGATCTCAACTCTCGAATGTACTCGGCTACACTCACATGTCTAAATTCTTAGCTCATGCTTAGCTTATACTCATACTCTTTCTCATCATTAGTTGGAATTTCACCTCAACCGGGATCTCATCTCATCATCAGTTGGAATCTCGTCATTCTGGAATCTCATCTCACTTAGTATCTCATCTCGTATTCAGTTGACATCTCATTATCAATTGAAGTTCTCGTCTTCTTATTAGTTGATATCTCATATCAACCAAAATTTCGTCTCATCATCCTCTGTAGGTCCAACCGAATGTGACCATTTATAAACTCATCCTTCATCTGTCTCAATACCTGTATTCACCCATAGAATATAACAAATAATAAATATGATAGAAGAGTTATACTCAACTCATACTCTAACATCTGCAGCGGTATCTTTTCCAAGCATGTGATAGGGGCTCTCTCTCTTCTCGGTTCAAGTCTAGGACTCTACACTCAAAGACCTAGTTCGCTTAAACCATGCTCTGATACCAACTTGTAACACCCGGTTTCTCATACAAAGCACACCCAAATATTTTAAAACAATTACACATTTAATTGGGTATATTTGCACTCAAACCAAGGATCAAGTTGTTATCATTACAATAATTGCACAAAAAGGTCCTTACAAAATATATGACCAAGTGTTACAATTAAATCTACTTCGGCTAAGGACAGGCTCTAAACTTGTCTGTCTTTTCTTATCACATGCCTCCCCCTATCACAGCTATAGATACCTGCAAAACAGCATAACACTCAAGTGTAAGCTTATAAAAGCTTAGTGAGTAAATATTAATCATACTCCACGAATCCTTCTCAATGAACATCCTCATCTTCCTCTCTTGCTATTCTCACTAGCAAGTAACCATCTTCTCTTATTATCTGAAACCTGCAACACATTAACTTACTTTGACAATTTATAATTAACATTCTTTAACTTATCAATACATACCACAATCGGTACTACTCATAAACTCGATCATATTCTCGTATTTACTCATGATCACAAACAAGTTACACTTAATCATAGTAATTTTTATGGTTATAACAATCCATACAAGGACACTTAACCACAGCCACTCTAACATCTACTCATCTTTATTACTCAGTATTCATATCAAATTCATTGTTTGTTATTCACGGATAACGATATTTCTCTACTATTCAATCTTCATAATAACAGCACAATACATAGATGTTCTTGTAAAAACATATACACTTTGCATAAACAAGTATAACTCAACTCAAATACTAATACGTATTCACCTGATATTGGTTTAGTAAGTGAAACTCCCAAAATGCGCATACCGGACTCCTGATCGCTAGACTTGGTTGTATCACCATAGTCTAAAACAAATTCTCGTCTTAATTAAACTTAACGGACTATCTCAGTCCCGAGTGTGATATACACACTATAACTCTTTATTCCATATACTCAAATTTGGTTATACTCAACCAATCAAAACATAGCATACTTCTTATCTGTATTAAACATATCAACAAGCATAATTCTTCTAACAATTAACTACTCACCTGATGTCTGTTCAGTCCGTGGTCCACCCGTGTCTCGTATATCTTCTTCCCTCCTATGTGTATCTGCTCAAAACGACATCACACATCATACTTCAACATTCTCAAAACAATTTAACCACATCTAACTCATTAGATCAAGAATTAATAGCTAACAAGAATCACAACTATGAACATCATATACAATGACTTCAAAACTTCCAAGATTTGCGGGTTTTACCAAATCAACCGATAAAACTTCTCAATAATCATAATAGAGACTCAATACAACATATAATAACAACCTACTAGCAACACATGAGCTAATTTCAAGCATACCCTCGGATTTGAGCACCTAGGGTTTGAAACTCTAAAAATCAAAATCACATACCTTTGAAAATCAAGGATTCAAGAACGTGATTCGAGTTTTAATCCACTTCCCCAACCTTTTCCTAAGCAAAGCCCTCGATCAAAAGGACTAATTTTTACCCTCCTTGCTCTAAAAATCGCGTTTTGGTGTTTGTGGTTCGTAAAATGACGAAATGAGGTCCAAATGGGTATTTATACCTGCACAGGAACCCGCCCCGGGTTGCAGAACCCGCCCCGGGTTGGTCAGAACCCGACCCGGGTTTTTGAACCCGCCCCGGTTTACGTCACGCATCCACCGCCTTTGATTCAAGTCTCACACGGTCCGGGTTTATCGACCCGACCCGGGTTCCCTTCGAACACGACCCGGGCTCACAAACTCGACCCGGGTTGGCTTGTTTTTCATTTACTTTGTTTCTTTTATCTATTTTAGCATCCTACTTCTCTTAAATTAGTTTCTAAACATCATAACTCATACTTTTAACTCATCTTATCTCATATAAGTATATATATTTAAAATAACTTTATTATAAATTAAAGTTAGGTATTACATAATTCCTATAGCAACTCATATGAATCGTAGGAGTGACATTTATAGTTCGTATTGTCGTTTGTGGTTTTTATTGTCATTTGCAGTTTAATTAACAATTTTAATTTTTGTTGTCGTTTATCATTTTTATTTTCTAAATTAATGAATTGGTTTTCATTTTTTTAATTATTTTCTTAATTTAATT
Source organism: Cichorium intybus (assembly GCA_023525715.1). Taxonomy (NCBI): domain Eukaryota; kingdom Viridiplantae; phylum Streptophyta; class Magnoliopsida; order Asterales; family Asteraceae; genus Cichorium; species Cichorium intybus. Next base: position 77,598,710 of record CM042009.1, on the reverse strand, counting down.
TAACTAAGTTTTTTATTTAATGTAATTTATTTATATTATTTATTTAATTAAAAAGTGAGGGTTTACCATCTCAAATATTTAAGGGGATGAGGGGTTAGTGAATGTTTTTCTGATGTGGCGCGGCGCCTACGTGACAATCAAAAAGTGAGTGGTAGTGAATGTTTTATAACCTCACACCCTTAGGTCTAATAGTAAATAGCATAATAATCAATTAATTATAATTTAAATTAATCCACTAATTTAGGTAAATGCAAATCAATACATATAAATTAGAAGAAACTCTCTGGCTCTCTCTTTCTCTCTCCCCCTCCTTATAATCACCCATTCCTCATCTTGTCAAAGAACCCAACCCAACCACCTAAAACACCGTTGTCACCACTTCCTCACTTGAATACCGCTCACCTTCCCGGTAAGTCGCCTTGAGTCCTCCACACCCCTCCACCGAAATCCTTCCTTCCTTCAAAATTGTGAATAAAAAGAAAAAGTCAAGGGGCTGGTTCTTTTGGTGTTACTCGGCCAAGAGAAACAGACTAAAAAAGAAGAGGTGGGCGAAGAAGATGGCGCAAACCAGAGAAGAAAGAATGAGATGAAATTAATAGTGAACTTCAAAATGAATTTGTCGTATTCTGATGTATATTTGTTAATAACTCATTATGTTAAGAATGAACTTTCTGTAAAAGCACATTCTATTAGTAACTCATTCTCTTAAGAATGAGTTTTCTTTCAAGAATGTAATATAAATAGAATTTTAGTTCATACTTGTATTTTACGTTTATTCTCACAAGAATGATAATTGTATCATCTATTTATCGTATTCTTTGTATCTCTGTTAAGAACTCATTTACTTAAGAATGAGTTTTCATTAAGAATGCGTCCAGTTTTGTAGTTATACTTTTACATTCATTCTCAAAATAATGACAAATTTGAAACCTTTATTTTTTCATTCTTACGGAATGAAATCTTTATCATAATAAAATTGTATGTTATTAGAATGAAATCTTATCATTAATAAAGTTGTATCTTTTGACATAATGAAATCTTATCAAAACGAAATTGTATTTTACCAAAATGAAAATTTTCAGTTTTTTCATTCTTAACAATGAGAATGTCAAGAGTGTGAGGCAAATAGAGAGAGTGTAGTAAATATTTGTATAGATTGTTTAGCATTCAAACTCATAAATAAATACACTCTAGTTTCTACAGTGGATGTAGCTTGATCCGACTAGATCGAGTGAACCAATTAAATCATTGTGTTCTTTGTTTGGTTGTGCTTCTTCTTGTCGCTTCCTTTAGCCGTGATCAAATCATGTAGTAAGAGCACCTAATCAAAGTCATTAGTCCTAACAGTGATGTGATGAGTTTTGGTGCTGATGGGTGTTGTTGTGTTTTATTATATCGGCCGGTTGTTTTCATTGTGTTCTTTGTTTGGTTGTGCTTCTTCTTGTCGCTTCCTTTAGCCGTGATCAAATCATGTAGTAAGAGCACCTAATCAAAGTCATTAGTCCTAACAGTGATGTGATGAGTTTTGGTGCTGATGGGTGTTGTTGTGTTTTATTATATCGGCCGGTTGTTTTCATATCACTGATATTCACTAAGATTTTGTAACTTACCGTCGTGTTACTAACACTACAATATCTAGTGGCCCTTCTAGAGGGAAGAGTGCAATTGATAGTTAGACCGGATGTTATTGGATAATTACAATATAGATGGGTGACTTGGCTTTTATGTGGTAGTGGTTATATATTTTTGATACAACTTGGCATTGTGCTTGTAACAATGTACACTAGTAACTATATTTTGGATGCGATGTTATATATAAGTGTGTTTTATAAAAAATTTTGGGTGTACTTTGTTGGAAAGTCGGGTGTTACATCTTGACATACTAAAGATCAATATCTCACTTCAAAACTTTCTCTTAAATGAAATGGTAATGAAATTCAATGTGCTTTGTCTGAGCATGAAAAGTGGGATTTTTAGCAAGTTGAATTGATGAAACATTGTCACAATAGAGTGGAATATTGTACTCTACATTCTGATTCAAGTCTCTTAGCAACACAGTTTTCTAGGCTGCCATAGTTGTTGCACGATACTCTGCCTCAGTCATCGAAAGTGATACAGTCGATTTAACTACACCAAGATATTGCACTTGATCCTATCACGAAGACGTAACTCGTTGTTGATCGGTGTGTGTCAATGTCATCCACGTAGTCGGCATCATAGAATCCAAATAGTGTTGGCTCCCTCTTAAACATTATTCCATAGTTTTGAGTTTCCTTAACATACCTTATGACTCTGCGAATACCAACAAGGTGAGATCTTCTAGGTTTTTGCATGAAAGGACTTAGTACTCCCACAACAAATGCTATGTATGTCTTCGTTAGAGTGAGTTAGATGAGACTTCCCACAAGCTTCTTATACATAGTTGCATCCGCCAATTCTCTACTTGTATTAATGCTCAACTTTGCATTAGTGTCAATATGGGTCACAACCGGTTTGCAACCTAACATTTCCAACTTGTGCAACAGATCAACTGAGTACTTATGTTGGTGTAGAACGATACCATTGTCTTCATATTTAAGTTCCAAAGCCAAGAAATGCTTTTGTTGCCTAAGATCTTTCATATGGAACTGGGTGTATAGGTTTTCCGTATGTTAGATTATCATTTCATTAAGATCTCCAATGATGACCAAATCATCTACATACACCAACGCAACTGTCGCCTTATTTCCCATAGTCTCTACAACAAACTTGCATCTACAGAGGTCATCAAGTAACTACTGTATTCCAAAAGCTCTGCAATCTAACCACACCCTAGGTGACTGCTTTAATCCATGTCAAGCTTTTTTAAGCTTATACATATAGTGAGGGTGAGTTTTACTCTCAAAATCTCTTGGCTAATCCATATGTATTATGTGATCCAGATCCCCGTACAGAAAAGCATTGCTCACATCCATCTGCCATAGATTTCACATTTCAGCCTTTGCTTGCGGCTAGGGCGAGTAGGACTCGAATTATGGTTAGCTTTGCGACTTGACTGAATGTATCTTCGTAATATAGAGAATATTCTTAAAGTTATGTCTGTTTTAAGTGAGATTTCTTTCGACCTTATTTGTAATTTTCCTTGCTAATTTCATAGCCTGTAGGTTATTTATTTAATGGAGAAAAAGTTTATGACCGCACTATTCATGAATAAATAAGATCTTAAGCACCGATTATATAGCAGCACATTCAATTTCATTGATCGCTTGGTGTTCATCTAAACAACATGTAATATTGAGTAAGAATAAGGAAAACTTCACTGAATTTCATCCACCCTTTGATCCTCAGTCGCTCTCCATTCTTTATCAATTTTATACAACCCAGCTTACGTTATGGAACAACGATAAACAACAAAACAAAACAAAACAAAAACAAATAAGAGTCCAATAACTTTAACACATAGTGGGACAAGGCAAAATAGGCAAACACATTACAGTCAGGCATCATACTTTTATATATAAATATAAGGTTCCAAATACTTGACTCTTAACAAGGATTCATGATAGTTCCATAACTACAATTACACATGAGCACTTACAAGAAATAGGGCAGCAAGATCATTAGCTTGCGGGGTGATGATGTGGCCCTTCGGCCCCGGCAGGAAGGCCACGCCGCCTAGGGCGGCCCCACTGATTCGGGACCCGCCCATCTTCAAGCTGCTTCCCGGCAAATATAAGTTTTACATTGGTTTTCTTGGAGAATAAATAAAAATAGGACTGTACAGAAGCCACATTCGCATTTCACAAGGACCGTATGCTTAAATTATCCAATTATAAGGAAAAATGCATTACATTAAGAGTTTGTGTTTTAGTTATCAAAAATACCAAAAGAAGAAAAAATTGTTAGTGATTACGGTTAATACCCATTAGGGTTTAGGTAAACCTATCAGGGTTTAGGTTTGGCAAAGAGTCCATTTTGTATCCCTATTTTAATGAGGTTAAACCCTCATTATGAAACAATTTTATATTATAACAAAAATATAACACCTAAAGTTTACATTTACCTATACTCAATCACCTAAAGTTGGGATTTTAATTGTCAAAAGATGGCTATTTGGTGATAAATACGTAAAACGTGGTTACTCTGTGAGACAAATCTCCTATTTTGATCATTTTCTTTAACTCTCTTTAGAACTGCTTATATAGTAGCACATTCAAATGTCAAACACACATTTCATCGAGGAATTTCATCGAACACTTGGTGTTCGTTTAAATAGCATGTAACATTAATTAAGTAAGAACAAGGAAAATCTTCACTGGATTTCATCAACCTTTGGCTCCTCAGTTAGGGAAGAACAATAAACAAAAGAAAACCAAAAAAAAGACACCAATATCAATAACAGATGGTGGGATAACGCAAAATAGGCAAACACATTACAGTCAGGCATCATACCTTTATGTACAGAACAAAGGTTTCAAACACTAGAATCCTAGCAAGAGTCCATGATAGTTGCATAACTATAATTACGCATGATCATCAACAAGAATCAGAGTTCTGGATAAAAAACAAGACAATACACAAAGAAGATGAAATATTTCATGATCGACCACCTACAAGGAGAAGGTTCAGAGTAGACTCCTGCACAATATTCCAATCACCCAGAGTATATCCATCGAATAGCTGCTTACCATCAAACATAAGTGTCTGCTGATCTGGCGGAATTCCCTCTTTGTCATGAATCTTTGCCTTCACATCTTTAATGGTGTCTGAGCTTTCCACCTCCAGTGTAATGGTCTTCCATGTCATAATCTTAACAAAAATATGCATACCTCCTCCCAACCTCAGAACCAGATGCAATGTAGATTCTTGTTGGATGTTATAATCCATCAAAGTTCTACCATCATCGAGGTTCTTTGCAGCATAGAACAAACGTTGGTTATCCGGTGGAATACCCTCTATCTCCTGAATCTTTTTCTTCAATTGATCAATAGTGTATGAACAATGCTCCATCAGTGTGATCGTTTTCCCTGTCAAAGTCCTAACAAGAATCGAACTAAAACCACCTCCCATCCTCAGAACCATGTGCAATGTAGATTTATTTTGGACGTTATGATCCCCCAAAGTTCTACCATCTTCAAAGAGTTCATGTCCATCAAAGACCAAATGCTGTCTATCAAACGGAGTTCCGTGTATGTCCTGAATCTTTGTCTTCACACAATCAATGGTCTCCCAGATCCCCACCACCAGCTCGATTGTGTTCCCTGTCAATGTCTTAACAGAGATCTGCATATCTCATACCCCCGACCTCAGAACAAGGTCCAGTGTACATCCTTTTTGGATGTTATGATTGCTCAAAGTTCTATCATCTTTGAGGTCCTTTCGAGCGATAATCAAACGCTGTTGATGCCGTGGAATCCCCTCTCTTTCCTGAATTTTTCCCTTCACATAACCAATGGTATCCATGCTGTCCACCACCATCTTCATCGTCTTCCCAGTTAAAGCCTTGATAAAAATATGCATATCTTCAAATCTCAGACTCAGTTGCAATGTGCATTTTTCTGGGAGTTTATAATCCCTCAAACGTCTAGGGCCCTCGAGGTTCTTCCCAGCAATGACCAAAAGCTGATGATGTGGTGGAATCCCTTCTATCTCCTCAATCTTTGCCATCACTCTACCAATGGTAACGAACCTTTCAACTTCCACAGCGATGGTTTTGCCCGTCGGCGTTTTCACAAAGATACGCATCTGGCCACGAAGAAGGAGGACGAGATGCGGCGTAGATTCCTCCCAAATGTTATAATCAATTAATCAGTAAGAGCATGTCTCGACCTCCAAGATGGTGTTGCCGGAGAGGGTTTTGACGAAGGTCTGCATAATGCCGCAAGGCTGGGGTGGAGAGAGTAAGGAGGGATATGCTGACTTTGGCCAATGGACGAATAAATTATAAATCAACCAGGTAATGTGAATATTTGGTAACCCAATAATTTAATTAAAATATTGATGTTATGTTATTAATAATTATATTATTATTATAAGATAAAGATAAATTTAGTCTAATTTTACAAGTTTTTGTCAAAATTTAGTTAAATAACCAAAATAGTCATAGTTTTAAAAGTCAACTGCGAAAACTACATATAACCTGTGTAAATGACATTTTTTTCCTACCCCGAAAATACCACTCAAAACCTGTCAAAATACCTCTCGAAATATGTGAAACTCTCTCTAAAACCTGCGAATTTTTTTAACAAAAAAACTAATTTTTTTACCTAGGAATATGGTATAGGTGGGAAATGACTACGTAAAGTTGAAATTTGACTACGAAAACTATAAATTTGATTGCGAAAGTAGAATTTTGATCGGGTAAAGTTGAAGTTTGATTGCGAAAAATTAAGTTTGATCGTGAAAGGTATTAGTTGACCGCGAAAAGTATAAGTTGGCAACGAAAATGTGAACTTTGAAAAACATCTTATAAACTGACAATATTCATAAAAATTTTTCAAAATTGTTATAGTTAAAAATGAATTTTATTGAAAAAACGAAGAGAATGAGTTCTCCTGACCAAGTATCCGTTGTTCTTTGTACCGGTGAGCGATGGGAGCATAGAGATCAACAGCCGGATTATGTTAGACCATTCATTAGTAATTACGCATTGGAATTTCCGAAATTGATAACTTACAATGACTACTTATTGAAGTTGGTCAAATGGAAGGCATACATGGAAGATAGATCATACATTAGTTTGTATTTTCAACATCCAGATTTGTTTTATGTCGTTAACATCGTCGATGATGGTGATGTTCGTCATACGGTTCGTGTTATCGAAAGTGCTCAAAATGTTGTTCATTTGTATGTCGTCGAAGGCGTTGGTTATATACATGGTAGTGGAAAAGACAAATCCTCTAATGAGAAAAAGTCGAGTGGTAGAGAGCAACAACGTCACATGTAACATCTCCCCCCGTGCCTAAATTTGAAAGTCATCCTCGTTACGGTACTATTCACAAAAACCCAGACAACGAACCAATTCTATATATTGATCCCAGTTGCTGAATATGGTGCTATGGTTGATTTCGGTACTATTCCGGAAACTAACACCCATACCTACGATATTAACGAGCTCTAGATCAACCATTTGTTACAAGATGGTAATTTAGTACCGTATGGGGAAGCCATTGATGTTGGTTTAGGTGTTTTAGACAAAGAAGGGGTTGAATCTGATGATGGGCGGGGCGACAACCAACATACGATCACATATTCAGACACACTATTCTACGGCATACCTCCCGTGCCCTATTGTCTATTCGCATACATAATGCATCTCATAGCCAACATCCAAGTGATTTGATTCGTGTGTATACAAGTTTGATAACAAACAAGCTTTACAAACGTCACTTGGGGTGAAAGCCATTGGGGGGGGGGGGGATTTCAGTTCAAAACCTTGCGTTCTACGAAAGAAAGTATGAGGTTGTATGTTGCCAAGAAAATTGTGGTTGGCGGCTAATAGCGAAATTAGTTAAAAAAAACTGTATCCCAGTTCATAGTACCAAAATTTATCGACGCACACACATGTTCGTCGACCAAATTAAACCCTAACCATCGAAAAACAAACAAAAAAGTGTTGGGGCACTTGTTTTCGGAGCTTTTGTCCGGAAACCACAGTCGAGTATATCGAGACGGTGGCATTGTAATGGATATGAATTCCAAATATAAAATTGACATTAGCTACAAACAAGCTTGGCGAGCCAAAGTACATGCCATGTTTTGTCTCGGTTGTGCGGTATGTTTTGGTTAAATTTTTAGTAATGTTTATAGTTTTAATTAATTTGTAGATAACTACTCTCTGATGTGTTGGAATGTTGTTGTAGATACGGTCTTTTTAGCATTACTGTAGGCCAACGATAGTAGTAGATGCTGCCCACCTTAAGGGGGAATTCATGGGGACCATGTTACTTGCAATTGCAATGGACGGGAACAACCAAATTCTATCGCTTTGTATGGAGTATGCGAAATCGAGTGCACGGAATCATGGTCCTGATTTTTACATAAGCTGAAAGATTGTATAGGAGATTATCTATATTACACGTTCATTTCGGATAGACATTCGTATATACATAATGGAGTGACAACGATATTTCCTAGCTCAAAGCATGGAGTATGATATCACCATGTATATATGAAGCCATGAAAAGGATTCGTAATTTTAATCCTGCGTTATATCGCTACTTGGATGATGCCAAACCACAAAAGTGGTCGAGGGCTCATTTTCCCGGCAAAAGGTGGTCGAGGGCTCATTTTCCCGGCAACAGGTATAATTAGGTATAATATAATGACTTCTAACGGTGTGGAATCAATAAATGCATTGTCTAGATATGCACGAAAGACGACGTTGTTGATGTTGATTGAGTTCCTTCGTGCAACCAATGCAATAGTGGAGTTTTGAATGTCAGAATTTTGGAGGTACCAACATTTGCCCTATCATTATTTGCTTTTTGGTAATTAAGATTTTTAATTGACATATTGACAACTAAACAAGATTTTCTTACTATATGAAGCAAGCTTAACAACATCATTGACCCCATGGGAAAATAAAAAGTTGCAAAAAGGAGTAAAAGTAGTAACCAGTCCACCCGATCTCTAATACGAGATATCAGGTGAATGACTTTCAGAGAGGGAGTATTGTTGATCACGAAATGCACATAAAAAGGGGGACATTGTCTTCGATGGAGGCATCCGATAGTGGTTCACAAAACGAGTCTGTTCATCCAACATTTGATTTGAACGATTGATGTCATAGTTATTTCACATGAATGACATATTTTAATATTCAATCTTGCAATTGTCTTTGAAAAGGCGTGGTTGGAAAACAATCTCATATATTAATATTCACATGAATGGGTTTTACCGCAAAAACGTTTTTTGCATTTTTACAACGTCGTAACTCTTTCATACGGTATCGTTTTAGGGTGATTCTTACCGATCTTAATTAAGAATTATGTGGATTTGAGAGCCCAATTCACCGTTTCTGTTAACTTGTTCTAACAATGAGTTACACCTCGTCAAAGTGGGCACGTTTATGATTTTATGTGAAATTTTTTTTTTACCGTTTTTCGTTGTTTTTTTAACACGGCCCTTTTACGAGGGATGTACCAACATGGTGGGGATCTGGTTTCCGATAATACAGCCTCTAAAAAGGCCTCTTTGAAAAAAAACCGCTATTACGTGTTTTCACCGTTTTACCAATAACATTTTTTGCATTTTTGCAACCTCGTAATTCTTTCACACGGTATCGTTTAAGGGTGATTAATGACAATCTTAATTAAATATTATGTGGATTTGAGAGCCCAATTCACCGTTTCCTGTTAACTTGTTCTAACAATGACTTACACCTCATCAAAGTGGGCACATTTATGATTTTATGTGAATTTTTTTACCGTTTTCCGTTGTTTTCTAAGCCCTTTTACGGGAGATGTACGAACATCGTGGGGATCTGGTGTCCGATAACATTTCCCTTTTGTGTAGGTATGGCTGGCCATTCGGAAGAGTTGAAGCGAATCCAAAAGAAAATGCGGCGCCCGTCAACTTCAAATAACCCCCCTTCGGACGAAGAAAGACTACCACAGGAAATGAAGAAAATCCTTCTAAAAAGATCAGATGACGTAGATAAAGACCTTTAAATAATTGCTTGGGACAAACGATACATAGCGGGTCAAAGGGAAGTTGTAAGGATGAAAAGAAACTGGATTCATACAAAAAAAAGCAAGAACTCATTGATGCGGAAAACCGGATCATGACCACCTAAGCAAATATTGAAAGTGACAAGTGTGAAATATGGTTAAGCATGCAAGAATTGAACAGAAAAAAAAAGCATGGGTGGCTGAACAAAAAAAAATTATCCGTACGAGTTTCCAGAATGGGTGGTTAAAGATTAAGATTGCATCCATTCTGAAATCAAGATGTATCTTAATTTGAAGTTTGAGTATTAAGTTTCTATGTATGAGTCATCAGGTTTTATGTTTTAATTAAAAATAATTATATTCTAGGTAAATTTCAAATAAAAAACACATCTTCCATAGTACTCTTTTTCGTTTAAAAAAGAAACCACATACTAGCAACAACGAATATTGCACAGTACAAAAACCCACTCATCATAGCACCCACTCATCATAGCCTACAGTTATTCATTTATAAAAGGAACCGCATACTACAAAAAATAAATATTGAACAGTACAATGACCCACTCAGCATAGCCTACAATTATTCCTTTATAAAAGGAACCACAAACTACAAAGAACGAATATTGCGCAGTACAAACACCCACACATCACACCTTACACTTATTCCTATATAAAGGGCACAACATCCTACCATTTGTCACACCAACCCATTACCACCCATTCTATATCAATAGTAGGCATGTCTGGTTCATCTTCTAACCGTTAAGGTAAACAATGGACCATGCCTTATGACCTTACGAGAGAAGTTTTAAAGAAATAGGAGGAGATCCGAGTTGAGACCATCGTAATTCGCTATCAAACTAAAGATGTTGAATCGTTGGAAACAGTGGTTGCCATGAAAATGCGATGGATCAAAGCTACTGAAATGAAATCATAACCACCAGAAAATGGATTCGGGAACATAATGAGTACCTTGAAAAGGAAGAGATGGAAGTACAGATGAAGGCGAACACGATGAACATGAAAAGAAATTGGGTAATTGCTGAAAAAGAAAAATATTCTTTTGATTTCCCCGAATTTGACAAAAGTACGTGAACCGCGTCTTCTTTTATGTTTGTTTATTTCTTGTGTGATGAATAACTAGTAATATCAATAAAACAATATCATATGTTGTTGTGTGTCAAATACAATTCTATTTCGCCGATGCTTTAAAAATAGTGGACAACGCCTAGTGATATCAGGTATTTTAGGCGTTGTTGAGCCCTGTTCTTGATAAAATTATATCAAATATGTCTGGGTATTCTCACTTTTCGTGCCGGGACTTGTCTGGAGAAAAAGAGTAAAAACAGGGACTAAAGGTGTACAAAAGGAAAAAGTATGGAAAGAATGGAAAATCAAGAGAACTCGTACGCGCGCCGCGGATCTATGATCTGCGCGACGCGGGCTTAAGGCGGTGGAACACATTTAAATTCCGAAGAAACGGGGAAAGATAAGTACGCGCGCCGCGGATTTCACTTCTGCGCGGCGCGGTTGCGGGAAATTTGCAAGTATAAATAGACTCATTTCCAGCCGAAAACCCTAGCAAAGACCCGGGTGTAAAAATCGACCTTGAAGCTCTTTGACTCCAGGATTTCATTTCAGAAGACTCTCAATTGGTATTTTATGATTTTTGATTTAATTTCCTTTTTAGTAGCAAGTAGTTTTGTAGCTAAAGTCTTTGGGAGTGACAACCACTGACTTTGAGCTCTTAGGTTTCTGTTTAGAAACATTTGGTTACTGATTCTGTATTTGGAATTCGGATTTGGTGATTGGAATCATTCGGTTACATTTTATGTTAACATTTCGGTGTTTTTGGATGATTGTGTTTGATTGTTTGTGTTGAATTGTGTTTGGACCTTATTGGGACTGTTTTCCTTGGTTGAATTCAGTAGCTAATTAGGTTATTTGGTAAGCATTAAACCTTGGCTAATAACTGTTCAATAGGACTTTAGTTAGTAGCTAGTTTATGCTTTGCTCGGTTTTGCTAGTTTGGATACCTTTGATTGCTTCTGATTCAGAGATGTACTTCTGATTTCAGAAAGTGATTAGGTCATTTGGACATAGCTTAGCTTGGCTTTGGTGTTTGATGATTGTTTCAATTGCTAGTGATTAGGAAAATAGAAACCAGATCCTCCGACTATAGCTGTGACACTATTAGTTGGTAATCTCTCATCTAGTCTAACCACGAAGCTCCTGTGGATCGACCCTGACTACCGCTATACTAGTGTAAGTTAGGTATTTCTCTTATTTTTGACCGCACGACGACCTCTGCGCGTGTCAAATTTTGGCGCCGTTGCCGGGGAGCTGTGCGCTTAGATTAGGTGATTTGTAGGATTTAGTTTCTGATTTTTTTTATGTTTAATTTTAGTTTGCTGATTTTTGGTATGTGTACATCCTTATGATGGGTGATTACATGTACCCGGATCAGTATTATGAAGATTATGAAAATCCGGCCGACACCTATTACGAGGATGATTGCTACAATGGATCACCCGATGACAATGGATGGCGGACCGAGGAGTCATCTCAGCCTGAGAATTCTGCAACTTGGGCCCAACTTTGGGTATTCATGTATAACAACTACCACGAGCAGAAGGACCAGGCTGAAGCTCTTGAAAAAGTGCAAGCTTCTTTAGATAGGTTAGAGGAAAGTTGGAAATGTTCACCACCTTCGCCAGAACCGGAGGCGAGTGATTTTTATACCAATAATAATGTGTGTGAACTTGCATCACCTGAATATGTGATGGAAGGGCATGCACCTTGGGAAAGTCAAGAGACCACTGAGAGGGTCGAAAATGTTGTTGAGGAAGAGGTTGTAGGTGACAATGCTACCTCTGACTCAACAGCTTTTGATATTTTTGATGTTTTTGAAAATGTTAATAATGTTGATCTGGTGATGTGTGAATCTGTACCATCACCAGACAATTTGGTTGAGGAGGATGTTGTGGAGGAGGCTGCAAGTGACAGTACAGACCCCAGCCCAATGATTCCCGAAATTGTTGATGCTATTGGGGAAGGGGGTGTAGATGACAATATTACCCCCGAACCTATGATTTTTGAAAATTTTGAGAAATTTGAAAGCAAGGATCTGGTGATGGGTGACTTTGTGCCACCATCAGATCAAACCAGTCATTCACTCTTGGTTCCGATCCACCCGTTGGACGATGACCAAGAAGTTGATGCTGACAAATTGATATTTGAAAATAATAAAAACGATTTTATCACCACTCATGATCCGTTCATGAATGGAAAATTAGATGTGATCAATACCATCGATGAGGACATATGGAAGCATCCTGACATGTTGCCTTCCGATCCCATTCGATTGGAAAATATTTATTGGCATTGCAAGCCAAAATTGCATACTGAAGATAGCATGCGAGACACTAGCAAACGAGGTATGAAACAACTACTGGAAGAGGCACTGGGCGCGCTTCATGTCAAGCCTTTGACTTTGAAGAGATATAGAAGGAAGGACCGAGCCTGGAGGTTCAAAGCTACCTCCAAGCATTCACGGGAATTAATTAGAAAGCAGCAACTGGGCAGCAGCAGAAGGACCGACAAGCCATTCGACCCAGGAAAGTTTGAGGGGCAGTGGGTCAGCAAATGGACGGTGGTGATTGGAAAGCAGCGAAGGAAGAAGGCATACGATCCACCGTAGCTATAGTAGGAGTACCACGTCTGGCTGAAGACGTTAAACCTAGCGCTTGTTGGGAGGCAACCCATCGTGTCATAAGTTAGGATATATTTCTTTGAATAAAATACAAAAATACATCAATCTTTTTGCAGGTACTAGTGGTTTGAAATAAGTGTGGGGTCATTTGAGAAGTATTGAAATTTTTGAAGTCCGCGCCGCGGACATTTGAATTACGCGACGCGGGATCGTAAACCAATCCGATGCACAGGGGTTGATTTGGTGATACGCGCGCCGCGCAAAGTGAAAACCCGCGACGCGGTAAATGATCAGTCGGTTTTTTCTCCTTTATAAGGCGAACTGCGGCTCGCACGACCCACATACGACTCGGAGCTCTGGTAATCGAAAATTTTCTTGCAATTTTTCTTGCTTATTTTGTTCCCACTACTAAGGTATGCCATTCTAACTATCTATTACTCGTTAAAACTAGTGATTAGGTAGTTAATTTTAGTGATTTGCCCCAAAATAGTTCAAAACTTAGAATCACTAATGCTAGCCCATAGGGTGTTTGTTTTGCCAAATGGAGACCCTAGATGAGCTAATCGGCACCTAGGCTACCTTGTGGTATGATTAAAATGAGATTTAGCAGGTTAAAATGAGGATTTGATTCGGGGTTTGGCAACAGTCGCACGCCGCGCCGCGCCCTTGCTCTTGGGCCGCGCCGCGGTGCGGCTGGGAAGAAAAGGACTAATTCTGCAAAATTTTTTTGTTTTGTGCCATGTGTTTTCTTTTGCAGATTATGTTCAGATTGGAGCACGCTTTCCTCCAGTTTCCCGCGGAGCTGGCCAGTTCTGTAGAGTATACCTCGCGGAGGGATGCATTGACTCGTCGCCGGGTCCTTGAGGCGACAGTCATTGATCGAGACATTTTGAGAGACGCAGGGCTCTGGGGTGCGATTGAGCCATTTTTACATCGCACCTGGACCCACGAGGAGGCGTCATTCACGTGCAGAGGTTGGGACCGGATCATGGCCACCGATGAGGATGTGGTCTATACGGAGCTTCTCCTGGAGTTCCTGTCTACAGTCCATTTCGCTCCCAGGGCGGGAGACCCGCGCTCCAGGCTCGTACGTTTTCGGTTGGGAGGTGACCACAGGGAGTGCAACCTCCGGGAGTTTGGGAGGCGCACATGCATCTACACTGCCGAGGACCTCCAGCACCGCTATTTCACCCGGTTCTTCGGGACCTGTATTCAGGGGGAGCCGGACAGGGCTCCCAACATGGAGGTTTGGACACCATTGTCCAACGTCAGGTACGAGGCAGGGACCTCGAGGGAGAGCCACCTACGCGATCCTCTTCACCGCCTCATGCACCGTATCGTCTCCACCTCCATCATGCAGCGGGAGGGAGGCGAGAAGGTGTCTGGGGACGACATGACATTTTTGTGGGTTCTCCTCGACCCGTCCCGATTCCTCCATCTCCCCTTCGCCCTTGCGACCGCTCTCTCCACCCACTCTACCGGCGCCTCCACCAGCAGCCCACTAGCCAGGGGGTATTTTATTACCCGCCTGGCCCGTTCGTATGGCATCCTTACTGCCCCCGTGGCTGCCTCTTTGACTGCTCTGTCTCCATCGCGCACTACAGCACGCACCTTGGAGAGGATGCTGCTCATTGAGCAGCAGTGACCGGGGCAGTACATCCGGGCCCCGATCGAGCCTCCTCAGGCACCCCAGCCTGCATATGCCCAGCCCGGTAGGAGACGCAGGAGGCCAGAGCCAGCGCCAGAGCCCAGAGCCCCGACAGAGCCACATCAGGAGGACCTGGCAGCCCGAGTTGCCAGGATTGAGGACCAGTTGGCATGGATCGGGGAGGTACTTTTGGAGTTGGCCACTCAGCAGGGCCACCGTCCCCGACCATTCCCAGCCCGGTCCCACGATCATGAGGCCGGACCCTCCAGGCCGCCTGGCAGTGATTGATGTACCTTTTTCTTTCTTTCTTATTTTTATTATTTTTTGAAATATATGTATAAACTTATGACACTTCTTTCTGTATATTTTGTGTTTATATTTTTGTATGTTTGCTTTTAATGTGTTTGTTAAGTGATGCATGATATACCAATTTGGGAAGGAGTTGTCTCAGACAAGTGTGGGGTCACCGTACCCCCTCCACTTGTCTCGACCACCGGCATGTTCAATATAGCGCTACAACTCCAGAATACGAAATCAAGGATCCATGTGTACGCATTATACCTGTGATATTGAGCACCAAGCAGTCTATCGTCCAAAAGGGGTAACTCTTTCTCCCTTGTTTTGAAATAATTTTGTACAACGGGGACGTTGTACGGTTTTAAGTGTGGGGTGTGGACGGTCGAAAGAGATTTTTTTTGAAATCTTTGCAGAAATGATCGATTTTTCAATTTTTTAGCAATATTTTTCAAAATTTTTAATAAATTGCAATTTTGAAATGAATGGTTTGTGATTGTGATAGCATTAGTATTTTTCAAGAAATACTGTTTAGTTGTGATCATGCTATTAGTTAGTCAAATAAGTTGAGTTTTACGAGTTTAGAAGATTGAGCTGTTTTAATATTGGAATTTAGGAAGGAAAAGTCAATCTGTGGCCTTTGTTGTTCGAGCCGGTAGGTCTAAAATGGGTGGGCCTTATGCACCTTACCACCTGTAACACCCGACTTATTAACAAAAACACCCCAAAAAATTTTCATTTTTCAAGCCAAATATTTTACAATATAAACCATGAGTATGGGGTATTAGTTAACAAAATACGAGTACAAGTGTATCACGAAGTACAATACATAAATATTATACATTCTTCAAGCCGGGTCGTTACTTCAAATGCTAAGTCCTCAGTCACGGACTTTGTCTTTTCCCTTAGCAGGGTCATATCAAACAACTGTGAGCTATAAAGCCCAATGAGTAATCAAGCAATCAATTAAACATATACAAGAGAATAATAATAATTAAACTCTCAAACAATTTCTGTCCCAAAATCATGGTCATCACTGACCGCACCGTGATCATAGCCATAAAGGCCGCACCGAATATCCTAGCCCGAAGGCCGCACTAAAATCATAGCCCGAAGGCCGCACCAAATCATAGCCCAAAGGCCGCATCGGAGACATAGCCCGAAGGCCGCACCGGAGTCATAGCCCAAAGGCCACATCAGAGACATAGCCCGAAGGCCGCACCGGAGTCACATCAAAGATAGTAATCTTAGCCAACAAGGCTGCACCAATATATCATACTAGATATAATCAAGATTACTCACCTGAAGGTTTGCTACAACTAGCATTAATCGTTCCTTGCTTTGAAATGAAGTCCGTATGATTTTGTCCCGTACCTATAATTCCATTTATTTCACAATAATTATAGGTTAATATACCATTTCAGTTGGTTCTAATGCACAAGAGTCTAATATAGAACCAATTCCAAGCAATAACCATTCTTATAAAATTTCCAAAATACGTCCCGAAATACGCGTATTCTGCTACAGTACTTTCGGGAGGTCGTATACGTATTCCGACAATTTTGTATGAAGTTTCATACCATATTAGACCTATGTTTAAAATTTCAGGTCAAACGGACAAGCCTAGCATCAATTTTCAAAATTGAGCCAAACCTTAACAGAGAGCATGAAAAATCTGATCATTTTCCATGCAGCGCAGGATCGCGACCCTATCTCCATGGGGATCGCGTCCCTACGGATCGCGACCCTATCTCCATGGAGATCGGGACCCGATCTTTGCTGGACAGACCAGAATTGCGATTTTTATGCTACAAACTCCCAATTTCTCTTATTAAGCCCTTAATACACGACTTAATCATTTGGGGTTTATTCCTAGGCTAAAACCTTACATTTTAACAAGGTTTTTAACCCCCAAAACACAATCAATCAATTTAGGGTTCTAAATTTTTAACAACCCAAAACTTCAAATTTATCAAAATATAACATCCTACTTCCATTTTCTTGACTTAAACTCTTACTAGCATGACTTAATGGAAGTATTTCATCATTTTAACCACATGATCATGGCTGCAATTGCAGTTTTTGAGTCCTACACAACTCATCAAGATTAACAATCAAGAACATGAAGAAACTTACCTCCAAAGCTTCCAATTATACCCTTTGAAGCCAAAATCAAGTTGCAAGCTCCAAATCTTCAAGAACTCTTCACAATTTTTGCAGAAATCGTTCAAGGATTTCAGTCCCGTAACTCCCAAAATCTGCACACAAGTCTTTCTTATATACTTCCAGAAATTACACTTTGGTCCTTGAAGTTGTATTTCTCAAACTTTTGCCACAATTTGCACAATTTATGACCAAATCAGATTTTTATAACATTTTAAGTCCAAGACTCAAAATATTATTACAATACAAGTCCTTTTCTGTCAAAAAGACCAAATTACCCTTTGTAGGTAAAATGACCATTTTGCCCTTTTTATTATAATTACATAATAAAATAAGTTTTGGCGTTACAAATTCTCC
Organism: Cichorium intybus; assembly: GCA_023525715.1. NCBI lineage: Eukaryota > Viridiplantae > Streptophyta > Magnoliopsida > Asterales > Asteraceae > Cichorium > Cichorium intybus. The sequence goes on along the minus strand of CM042009.1, from coordinate 77,580,886 downwards.
CCTCCTTTAAGAGATTTCGTCCCCGAAATCATACAAAAAGTTGAGGGTATTTCTCCCGCATTTCACTTTCGGTCTCCCACGTCATGTCGGAACCTTTGTGATGACGCCAAAGTACTTTCACCATGCTAATCTTCTTGTATCTAAGCTGTCTTATCTTGCGGTCTAGCACCCGCTCGGGTTGTTCCGGGTATCTCAGCTTTTCATCCACCTCAATTTCAGCAAGAGGTATATGTTGAGACTTATCAAACAACGTTTTTCTCAAATGGGACACATGGAATACATCATGTATACCATGAAGTTCATCAGGTAACTCCAATCTATATGCCACGGCTCCAATTCTTTGGGATATACAGAAAGGTCCGATGAAACGAGGACTCAACTTCCCTTTCTTCCCAAAACGAATTAAGCCTTTCCAAGGTGATACTTTGAGCATAACCATATCTCCTACTTGGAATTCTATCGGTTTCACCCGCTTGTCTGCATACTGTTTCTGCCGATTCTGAGCTACCTTCAAATTTTCGCGTATCAGTTTAATCTTCTCTTCAGTCTGTGCTACAATTTCGGGTCCAGCCAACGACTTTTCCCCAACTTCAGTCCAGCAGGTCGGAGTACGACACGGTGCTCCATACAAGGCTTCATACGGGGCCATCTGAATGCTGGAATGATAGCTGTTATTGTACGCGAATTCCACTAAAGGTAAATGATCTTCCCAGCTTCCACCGAAGTCAATGACACAAGTTCTCAGCATGTCTTCCAAAGTCTGGATAGTTCTTTCACTCTGGCCATCGGTCTGCGGGTGATATGCTGTACTCATAAGTACTTTTGTACCCAGTTGCTTTTGAAGACTCTGCCAAAAATGGGAAGTAAATCTGCTATCTCTGTCCGACACAATCGATGCTGGTAATCCATGCCGACAAATTACCTCATCAATGTAAATTTTCGCCAGTTGATCTACTCTGTACTTTTCTTTATATGGTATAAATTGTGCCGATTTGGTCAATCGATCCACAATCACCCATATAGAATCATAACCTCGCGGTGTCCGCGGCAACTTTGTTACAAAATCCATGGTAATGTGGTCCCATTTCTTCTCTGGAACCGGCAATGGTTGTATTTCCCCATACGGTTTCTGATGGTTTGACTTAACTTGCAGACAAGTCAAACATCTTTCAACATATCTTCCAATGTCCCTCTTCATTCCAGGCCACCAATACATCGGTTTTAACGTCCGATACATCTTGGTACTGCCCGGATGAACTGCATATCTGCTATAATGGGCATCTTCCAGAAGTAATTTCCGCGCCTCTCCCTGTTTTGGGACCCACACACGTCCTCTGAATGTCTTCAATTTCTGAGCATTTTCTTCCAGATGCTTCAAATATCCAACCATTCTTTCGCTTTTTACATTCTCCGGCTTACACGCTTCTTCTTGTGCTAAACGAATCAATTTTGGTAACCGGCTTGCTACACCCATGCACGCGGATGAAATTTTTAGAGGAGCTTCTTTTCTGCTTAGCGCATCTGCTACCACATTCGCTTTGCCAGGGTGGTACTGAATTTCACAGTCAAAGTCTTTAAGCATATCCATCCACCTTTGCTGTCTCATACTAAGCTCTTTCTGGTCGAAGAGGTACTTCAGGCTCTTATGATCAGTGTAAATAACAAACTTTACACCGTATAAGTAATGCCTCTACAGCTTCAATGCTAAAACCACCGCAGCTAATTCCAGATCATGAACTGGATACTTCTTTTCAGCATCTTTTAGTTGGCGGGACGCATAGGCTATGACTCGACCCTTCTGCATTAGTACACATCCAAGGCCGATTTTTGAAGCATCGTTGTAGATTACATACTCTTCTCCGCTTTGTGGTAGTACTAACACCGGTGCTTCACATAAAGCTTGTTTCAGTTTCTGGAATGCTTCTTGCTGCTCTTCAGCCCATGTGAATTTTTCACCTTTCTTAGTTAATTTGGTCAACGGAGCAGCTATCGAACAGAAATTCTCGACAAATCTTCTATAATAGCCTGCTAAACCAAGGAAACTCCGTATTTCAGTTGGACTCCGGGGCGGTTCCCACTTCATCACGGCCTCAATCTTTGCTGGATCAACCTTCACTCCTTCAGCATTAATTACATGGCCCAGAAATTGGACTTCTCTTAGCCAGAAATCACACTTGGAGAATTTTGCATACAGCTTTTCTCGGCGAAGCAACTCCAACACTTGTCGCAAGTGCACTTCATGTTCGGTTTGGCTTCGCGAGTACACCAAGATGTCATCAATAAACACTATCACCGAGGTATCAAGGAACGGTCGGCACACCCGGTTCATGAGATCCATGAATACGGCTGGAGCATTGGTTAACCCAAAAGGCATCACCAAAAACTCATAATGACCGTATCTCGTTCGGAAAGCTGTCTTCGGAATGTCTGACTCCCTTATCTTCAACTGGTGGTATCCTGACCTCAGATCAATCTTGGAAAAATAGGACGCGCCTTGCAGCTGGTCAAACAAGTCGTCTATTCTGGGTAGTGGGTACTTGTTCTTCACCGTGATCTTGTTTAACTCCCGATAGTCAATACACATTCGCATTGACCCATCTTTCTTCTTGACAAACAAGATAGGGGCTCCCCACGGCGATGTACTTGGTCTGATAAAACCCCTGTCTAACAATTCTTCCAGTTGCTTCCGCAGTTCCACCATCTCTGAAGGTGCTAAACGGTATGGAGCTCGGGCAACAGGAGCAGCTCCCGGAATTAGTTCAATCGTGAACTCAACCTGTCGATCTGGTGGCAACCCTGGAAGTTCATCTGGAAACACATCTGGGAACTCGTTCACTACATTCACATTCACTACCCCCACTTTAATCGGTTGAGCTACCGATACATAAGCCAAATAGGACATCCCTCCTTTACTGACACAGCTTCGGGCTTGAGCAAAGGAGATAACTGGCATTCTTAACCGAGGTCGTTTACCTTGAATTTTCATCCATTCCCCTTCCGGTGATAACACTGTAATACTTTTATTTCTGCAATCCACGTTAGCATAATTCGTTGCTAACCAATCCATCCCCACAATTACACCAAATTCGTTGGTAGTCATCGGCTTCAAATCTATAGGGAAAGTGGTCCCATAGATTTTAAGCTGACAACCTTCCATATGTTCAGAAACCCAAACATATCGGCCGTCTGCTATAGCTACTTCTAAGCTTTCATCCATCGGGGTTAAAGGTACATTCAAGCGAGGCAATAAAGATTCCGATACAAAACAGTGAGTGGCTCCTGGATCAAAAATAACATATACAGGTATGGTATTGAGAGTGAAAATACCTGTCACCACATCTGTCTTCTCACGGGCTTCTTCCACAGTCATCTGGAAAGCTCGCGAGGCTATCGGTCGTCCCCTGTTCTTCGGCTCTTCTTTCTTCCCGCCCTGTTCAATCCTGGATCTATCACTGATCGCTATAGACTTCAACTCGGGACAGTTCAGGCGAAGATGATCTGTAGCTCCACACTGGAAACACTTACGTTCCGCCCGACAGTTGATAGCATCATGTCCCGGTTTTCCACAATTTCGACAACTTACTGATGTAGGGTTGACTCGGCAACTCCCGGAGTGCCATTTTCGACATTTTTCACACCATTTTCTATCGTCTCTTTGACTTTTACCCTTAGAACCGGATTGTTGCGACTTCTTCTGAGGCGTCCAACCTTGGTCTTCCGCCTTTCGTTTCGTTTCCAAGACTTTCTTTTCGTCTTCCTGTCGCTTCAATTCTGTTTCTCTTTCTGTGGCTCGATCCACCACTTGTCGAAAAGTCGTTAGTTTCAACGGTTGCACAATCTCTCTAATTCGGGTTGTCAACCCTCGAATATATTTGTCGATCTTTCTCTTTTCAGTGTAGATATGGTGTTCCGCAAACCGAGCTTTCTCCAGAAAGCTAAGAGTATATTCCTGAACAGACTTGGAACCCTGTTCCAGATGCAGGAATTCATCCTCCAGCTTCTGAATAGCTACTTTCGAACAGTATTCTTCATTAAACTTTGTCTTGAATTGCTCCCAAGGTATCGATTGGGATGAATCAAGATCCAGTGATTTATAGTAAGTTTGCCACCAATGTAGTGCGCCACTTGTAAGTTGGTTCGTGGCAAATTCCACTTTATCATCATCCGCACACTTGCTTACTCGGAACACCTTTTCCATATGCATGATCCATTCTATAGCTTTGACTGGATCATCTGTCCCCGAGAATTCCTTTGGTTTACAACCAAGGAAGGATTTATATGTACACCCAACTTTCCTTGCAGAGGCTTCCCCACCTTGTGTTTCTTTCACTGCCCGGGCCCGACTTTCTCTCTGGCTTTCATTTTCTGGCTGCCCGTCATGAACACTTTTTGCAGCCTCTTCGGTAGGATCCGGATTTGCACTCGGATTTGGATTGCCGCTCGGGTTGGGATTATTCGATAATGCAGGCATCATCTGCCTAACCACTTCTTCCACAATGGCTCGTATATCAGGTGGATTTTGTCCCACCGGTTCCCTCGCTGGTGCTCTTCGCCCAACAGAGCCGCGTGACCTAGCCGGTCCACTTCTTGCAGTTCCACGCGAATTCGCACCGGTAGGATTGCTTCGTGTATTTCTCATACTTCAAAATTTCAGCAAACCGTTAGATCACATATATAATAACAATTTATATATATCTAACAGTCCATTATCTGTGTTTCTCTCAAGGTTTAAGTCCAGGAATCTAATCTAAGACACCTAGTTCACTTAAACCACGGCTCTGATACCAACTTGTAACACCCGACTTATTAACAAAAACACCCCAAAAATTTTTCATTTTTCAAGCCAAATATTTTACAATATAAACCATGAGTATGGGGTATTAGTTAATAAAATACGAGTACAAGTGTATCACGAAGTACAATACATAAATATTATACATTCTTCAAGCCGGGTCGTTACTTCAAATGCTAAGTCCTCAGTCACGGACTTTGTCTTTTCCCTTAGCAGGGTCATATCAAACAACTGTGAGCTATAAAGCCCAATGAGTAATCAAGCAATCAATTAAACATATACAAGAGAATAATAATAATTAAACTCTCAAACAATTTCTGTCCCAAAATCATGGTCATCACTGACCGCACCGTGATCATAGCCATAAAGGCCGCACCGAATATCCTAGCCCGAAGGCCGCACTAAAATCATAGCCCGAAGGCCGCACCAAATCATAGCCCAAAGGCCGCATCGGAGACATAGCCCGAAGGCCGCACCGGAGTCATAGCCCAAAGGCCACATCGGAGACATAGCCCGAAGGCCGCACCGGAGTCACATCAAAGATAGTAATCTTAGCCAACAAGGCTGCACCAATATATCATACTAGATATAATCAAGATTACTCATCTGAAGGTTTGCTACAACTAGCGTTAATCGTTCCTTGCTTTGAAATGAAGTCCGTATGATTTTGTCCCGTACCTATAATTCCATTTATTTCACAATAATTATAGGTTAATATACCATTTCAGTTGGTTCTAATGCACAAGAGTCTAATATAGAACCAATTCCAAGCAATAACCATTCTTATAAAATTTCCAAAATACGTCCCGAAATACGCGTATTCTGATACAGTACTTTCGGGAGGTCGTATACGTATTCCGACAATTTTGTATGAAGTTTCATACCATATTAGACCTATGTTTAAAATTTCAGGTCAAACGGACAAGCCTAGCATCAATTTTCAAAATTGAGCCAAACCTTAACAGAGAGCATGAAAAATCTGATCATTTTCCATGCAGCGCAGGATCGCGACCCTATCTCCATGGGGATCGCGTCCCTACGGATCGCGACCCTATCTCCATGGAGATCGGGACCCGATCTTTGCTGGACAGACCAGAATTGCGATTTTTATGCTACAAACTCCCAATTTCTCTTATTAAGCCCTTAATACACGACTTAATCATTTGGGGTTTATTCCTAGGCTAAAACCTTACATTTTAACAAGGTTTTTAACCCCCAAAACACAATCAATCAATTTAGGGTTCTAAATTTTTAACAACCCAAAACTTCAAATTTATCAAAATATAACATCCTACTTCCATTTTCTTGACTTAAACTCTTACTAGCATGACTTAATGGAAGTATTTCATCATTTTAACCACATGATCATGGCTGCAATTGCAGTTTTTGAGTCCTACACAACACATCAAGATTAACAATCAAGAACATGAAGAAACTTACCTCCAAAGCTTCCAATTATACCCTTTGAAGCCAAAATCAAGTTGCAAGCTCCAAATCTTCAAGAACTCTTCACAATTTTTGCAGAAATCGTTCAAGGATTTCAGTCCCGTAACTCCCAAAATCTGTACACAAGTCTTTCTTATATACTTCCAGAAATTACACTTTGGTCCTTGAAGTTGTATTTCTCAAACTTTTGCCACAATTTGCACAATTTATGACCAAATCAGATTTTTATAACATTTTAAGTCCAAGACTCAAAATATTATTACAATACAAGTCCTTTTCTGTCAAAAAGACCAAATTACCCTTTGTAGGTAAAATGACCATTTTGCCCTTTTTATTATAATTACATAATAAAATAAGTTTTGGCGTTACACCACCTAAGATCGTCTCGTCTGGGATGGTATTTCTGAAAGATCGCTACACGGACAACATCGAAAGTCATGGACAATTCCTTAATGGCCTTTAGAATCTGAACGAGTAAGTACACTTCATTGTGGACAGAAAGTTTGTAATCAAGGGTTCTCTAGAAAGCCATGAATTCCAAAGAACAATTCAATTATGTTTTCACGAACTATTCCATTCTAACTCAAAGAGCAATAAACTTTGAAACTAAACACAGTCAAAAATTGTTTGATTCTCTATTATAATTTGTTAAAAACTCTCTTGCTTGGGGACAAGCAAGGCACAAGTGTGGGGTGTTTGACAACGCCTAGTGATATCAGGTATTTTAGGCGTTGTTGAGCCCTGTTCTTGATAAAATTATATCAAATATGTCTGGGTATTCTCACTTTTCGTGCCAGGACTTGTCTGGAGAAAAAGAGTAAAAACAGGGACTAAAGGTGTACAAAAGGAAAAAGTATGGAAAGAATGGAAAATCAAGAGAACTCGTACGCGCGCCGCGGATCTATGATCTGCGCGACGCGGGCTTAAGGCGGTGGAACACAATTAAATTCCGAAGAAACGAGGAAAGATAAGTACGCGCGCCGCGGATTTCACTTCTGCGCGGCGCGGTTACGGGAAATGTGCAAGTATAAATAGACTCATTTCCAGCCGAAAACCCTAGCAAAGACCCGGGTGTAAAAATCGACCTTGAAGCTCTTTGACTCCAGGATTTCATTTCAGAAGACTCTCAATTGGTATTTTATGATTTTTGATTTAATTTCCTTTTTAGTAGCAAGTAGTTTTGTAGCTAAAGTCTTTGGGAGTGACAACCACTGACTTTGAGCTCTTAGGTTTCTGTTTAGAATCATTTGGTTACTGATTCTGTATTTGGAATTCGGGTTTGGTGATTGGAATCATTCGGTTACATTTTATGTTAACATTTCGGTGTTTTTGGATGATTGTGTTTGATTGTTTGTGTTGAATTGTGTTTGGACCTTATTGGGACTGTTTTCCTTGGTTGAATTCAGTAGCTAATTAGGTTATTTGGTAAGCATTAAACCTTGGCTAATAACTGTTCAATAGGACTTTAGTTAGTAGCTAGTTTATGCTTTGCTCGGTTTTGCTAGTTTGGATACCTTTGATTGCTTCTGATTCAGAGATGTACTTCTGATTTCAAAAAGTGACTAGGTCATTTGGACATAGCTTAGCTTGGCTTTGGTGTTTGATGATTGTTTCAATTGCTAGTGATTAGGAAAATAGAAACCAGATCCTCCGACTATAGCTGTGACACTATTAGTTGGTAATCTCTCATCTAGTCTAACCACGAAGCTCCTGTGGATCGACCCTGAATACCGCTATACTAGTGTAAGTTAGGTATTTCTCTTATTTTTGACCGCACGACGACCTCTGTGCGTGTCAAATAGCCACCATCATTTGCAATTGTTTAATAATACATAACAAATGAATCACAAACTACTTTAACAACTAACAATTGTAACGTTTCCTAATACTCTCATTCCACCGATGCCTAAAATATAGCCCCCATCCTTGCTCGAAACCCAGTAGTCTGACATCGCAGCGGTCATCATGTGGTCAAAAATAAGAAAACCTAACACACTCACTTAGCACAGTGGAAGTCAGGGTCGATCCGCAGGAGTTACGTGGTCAAGTCAGGTGATAGATTACGAACTTTAGTGTCATGCTATAGTCAGAGGACTTAGTTCCTACACTTTTGACTACTAATCCCAAAAAAATAAACCAAACAATCTCAAAACAAGCATAGACCAAGCTAAGCTTCAAATCAAACCTAGTTACTTTCTGAAATCAGAAGTACATCTCTAATTCAGAAGTAAGCAAAGACATCCAAAGAAATAAACAATCACAAGGCATAAACTAAACCAATAACCAAAAGTCCAAATGACAGTCACTGGCTAGAGTTCAAACCTAAAAGCTAACCTAGTTGGCTACTGAAATCAGCAAGGGAAAACAGTCCCAACAAGGTCATAAACACATCCAAACATCAAACAAACAAACACAACCCAATATCAAGCATCAAACACCGAAAAACCAATATTACTTGTAACCAAATGATTACTATAAAACCAAAACAGGTTCCAATCATCCAATACAGTAACAAAGACTGAAAAACAGTAACTAAAATGCTCAAGGTCAGTGGTTGTCACTCCCAAAGACCCTAGCCAATAATGCTAATTTCTAAACTAAAAAGAAATTAAACATAAAAAACCTGAAATACCAAAAGGTAGTTGCTGGAAACGAGTTCTTGGAGTCAAAGAGCCTCTACGGTCGATTTTTAACCAGGGTTTTGCTCGGGTTTTCGGCTGAAAACACCTCTATTTATAGTTGTAAATTTTACGCAACCGCGCCGCGTATTTATGGTTTCCACGGCGCGCGTAGGGTTTTATCCCCGTTTCTTCGGACTTTGAATTGTTTCACTGTCTTAGATCCGCGTCGCGCCCTCTTGATTTCCGCGGCGCGCGTACGTATTTTCCTGATTTTTCCTTCTTCTCCAAACTTCCTTCAATTTGTACGCTTTTGGTCCCTGTTTTCTTTATTTTCTTCCAAACAAGTACTGGCACGAAAAGTGAGAATACCACGATATATATGATATAATTTCACTAAGAATAGGGCTCAACAACGACTAAAATATGTAATATCACTAGGCATTGTCAAACACCCCACACTTGTGCCTTGCTTGTCCCCAAGCAAGAGAGTTTTTAATAAATTCTAACTAAGACTCAAATAATTTTTGACTGTGTTCAGTTTCAAAGTTTATTGCTTTATAAGTTAGAGTGAAATAGTTCGTGAAAACATAATCAGAGTGTTCTTTGGAATTCATGGCTTTCTAGAGAACCCTTGATTACGAATTTTCTATCCACAATGAAGTATACTTACTCATTCAGATTCTAAAGGCCATTAAGGAATTGTCCATGACTTTCGATGTTGTCCGTGTAACGAGCTTTCGAAAATACCATCCCAGACCAGACGATCTTAGGTGGTAACGAGCTTTCGAAAATACCATACAATTTATTAAAAAAATTGAAAAAGTTGCTAAAAATTTGAAAATTGGTCATTTCTGCAAAAATTTCAAAAAATACTCTTTCGACCGTCCACACCCCACACTTAAACCCGTACAACGTCCCCGTTGTACAAAATTTATTTAGAACAAGGGAGAAAGAGTTACCCCTTTGGACGGTAGATTGCTTGGTTGGTACTCGGTATCACAGATACAAATTTGAACAAAAAGGTTCCTCGATTTCGCATTCTGGAGTTGTAGCGCAACAGTAAACATTAAATGCAAGCATAACAAATAAAATATACACAAGCAAAAAGAGAAAAGTGTGCCGTAGATACGGTACATATATCCCAAAAATGAAAAAGAAAAATAATACATCAAGTGCCACCTAGTGGCCTGGAAGGTCCAACCTCATGATCGTGAGCTTGGGGTGGGAATGGTCGGGGGTGCTGTCCCTGCTGTGTGGCTAACTCCAAAAGTACCTCCCCGATCCACTCCAGCTGGTCCTCCATCCTGGCGACTCTATCCTGCAATTGCCTCAGCTCAGTCGCCTCCTCCTGTTGTGGCTGTGGTGTTGGCTCTGTTGGTGCGGGCTGCCTCCTGCGCCTCCTGCCAGGCTGAGCGTATGCTGGCTGGGGGTCCTGGACAGCCTCTGTCGGTACCCTCACAAACTGACCGGGCCGCTGCTGCTCGATCAGGCCCATCTTCTCCAGGGCCCGCGCTGTAGTGCGGACTAGAGGTATAGCGGTCAGGGATGCTACAACCGGAGCAGTAAGAATCCGGTACGATCGGGCCAAGCGGGTGATGAAATACCCATGGCCCAAGGGACTGCTGGCGGATGCACCCATTACACGGGTGGACAAGGCGACGGCTAGGGCGAACGGGAGGTGCAGGAACCTGGATGGGTCGAGGAGGACCCAGAGATATGTCGTGTCCTCGTCAGACACCTTCTCGCCTCCCTCCCGATGCATGATGGAGGTGGAGACGATCCGATGCATGAGTCTATGAAGTGGGTCGCGAAGATGACTCTCTCTGGATGTCCCTGCCTCGTAGTATACGTTGGACAGCGGTGTCCAAACCTCCATATTGGCAGCCCTCTCGGGCTGCCCCTGAGTGCATGCCTCCATGAACTGCGTGAAGTGGCGGTGCTGTAGATCCGCCTCCGTGTATATCCCAGTACGCCTCCCAAACTCCCAGAGGCTACACTCTCTGTGCACACCCCCCAGTCTGAAACGTACAAGCCTGGAACGGGCCTCTTGAGAGCCCGGTGCGTAGCGCACAGTAGACAAAAACTCCAGCAAAACCTCGGTGTATACCGTATCATCCTGGGTGGCCATGAGCCTGTCCCAGCCATGGCAAGTGAACCTGGCCTCACCGTCGACCCATGTGCGATGAAAAAATGGCTCTATCTCTCCCCAAAGCCCGGCATCCCGTAGAATGTCTCGATCAATGACCATCGCCTCGAGAACCCGGCGACCGACAAGGGCATCCCTCCATGATATATACTCCACTGAGCTATCGAGCTCGGCGGGGAACTGGTGGTCCAACCTGAATGGCATCTGCACAAAACAAAAATTTTTGCAATTTTAGTCCTTTGTCTTCCCCACCGCACCGCGACGCAGCCCAAGAACCAGACGCGTCGCGCCGAGCGTCTGTTTTCAAAAATTTGAACCAAATTCGAGTTTTAACCTGTTTAAACTCGATCCAAATACACCACAAGGTAGCCTAGGTGCCGACTAACTCATCTAGGGTGTCTATTTGGCACAACAAACACCCTATGAGTCAGCATTGACGATTTCTAAGTTTTGAAGTTTTTGGAGAAATCAACCAAATTAACCCCCTAATCACTAGTTTCAACAAGTAAAAGCTAGTTAGAATGACGTACCGTAGTAGTGAGAACGAAAAGAGCAAGAAAAAACGTGAGAAATTTTTGGTGATCAGAGCTCCGAGTCGTGGTGTGTGTGAATAGTGTCGCGGCTTACCTTAATATCGAAGGAATCCGACCGATCGATTCCCGCGTCGCGCAATTGCACAACCCGCGGCGCGCGTGTCACCAAATCAACCCCTGTGCATCGGGTTGGTTTACGATCCCGCGTCGTGCATATGAACACACCGCAGCGTGGTCATTAAAATTTTCAAATTCTTTCACACGACCCCACACTTGCGTTAGACCACTAGTACCTGCAATTAATGATGACATTTTTCCTAATTATTTCTAAGAAATACAAAACCTATTCTATGACACGATGGGTTGCCTCCCAATAAGCGCTAAGTTTAACGTCTTTAGCCAGACGTGGTACTTCTACCCCTATTCTTCTTCTTGAACTCCGGATGACATTTGCTTGAACTCTGGTATGAAATTTTGGGCCATCATTGATATTAAGGATGTGAGTTGAGTCATCCTATCGCTCACTCCACTAATCCATTGCTGCTGCGATTCTAGAAGCTTGAAGACTTTTGCTTCCCTTTCTCTGGATTCTTTCTCATACTGCTGGTGTCTGGCCTCTAGCATCTCCATCATATCCAGCAATTGCTCCTTATCAATAGTGGCCAACGGGTGATTCGTCATCTCCTTTAAAATCTCCTCTCTACCTCCTTCTCCCGTTCGCGTACATATTTTTTCTTTGTTCCTAATTCCAGGCTCCATTAGCACATTTTTGTCTGCTTGCTTGACATCGTTCCCTGGAGGTAGAGATACAGGGTTTCCGAACATATTCAGCCTCCTTTTTCGCATCCCAAAGGAGATGTCCACATCCCCCGTCTTGCAGTCAATCACAGCGCCAGTCGTAGCTAAAAGTGGGCGTCCTAAAATGAGCGCAGGCGCATCATCCAAACTTTCATACTCCATGACTAGGAAATCTACAGGGTAAAAGAAGTCTCCAACCTTGACGATGACATTGGTCAATTTTCCTCGGGATACCTTCGTTGATTGGTCAGCCAGCTGCAGTACAACCTTTGCTGGCTCTAATTCTTCATTCTTGTACTTATCATACAAGTACCCCGGCAGCACATTTATACTTGCTCCCAAGTCCAGCAAAGTGTTCCGAATGACCACATCTCCTACAGTAGTAGTGATCAATGGTGGTCCAGGATCCTTCTCTTTTTTGGGCAGTGTTCCTAAAAGTGCCTCACTTGCCTTGATTGTCAATCTAACAGTTTCTGGTGTGGAAATCTTACCTTTTTCATTTCTCTTGCACATTTCCTGAAGGATCCTTGTGTCCTCAGGAGCGTCTTTAAGTTCATCCCACAGAGGTTGGTTCATCAATGGCCCTATCGATTTAGGCGCTTCCTCTTTTTTCTTCCCTTTCTTATCTTTCTTTCTTTGCTTAATTCCTGCTATCACTGACTGCTTTTCTTCATAGACCTCCTTGTCCACCTTTGGTTGAGTTCCCTCCTCAACAGGAATTTCCTTTTCTTCCCTGCCTTCTTCCTCTTTACTCTCCACTTTCTCCTGGACTTCTTCTTTCTTTTCAAGTTCTGTCTTGCTTCCTGAATCTAATAAGTCCTCCAAGGTGACATTTCTCCATTCAGCCTCGACAGTATTAACGTGTTCCTTCCCGGCTCGCTGATTATGGGTTGGATTAACTTCCGTGGCACTTGGTAACTTTCCATTGTCCCTTTTTTGCTGATCCTCGGCCATTTGTCCAATTTGCCTTTCCATGTTTGCAATAGCTTTTGCATTGGCTTGGGACTGCTGCTGAGTAGCACTGAACATCTCGGCCATTTGTCCAATTTGCCTTTCCATTCTGCAGTGTTGACATGAGTCTGTCAAACTTCTTATTCAATTCGCTTATTTCCTTTTTTACCTCCTTCTTCCAATCAGCATCAGCTCCCACTGCTGCTGCTATGCCTACAGTTTTTCTCGTAGAAAAGTTCGCTTTGGAGCCATTGCTCAATTGTTCCAAGAACTGCCAAGCCTCTTCCGGGTCTTGCCACATAAATATCCCACTTGACGAGGCATTTATCATCGCTTGGTGTGTTTCGCTGACTCCTTCAAAGAACAATTTGACCAACTGCCATTTGGGAATCTCGTGGTGCGGTCAGGATCGCAGTAGCTCCTTTAATCGATCGAATGCTTCGTGGAAAGCTTCTCCTGGTTTTTGTTGGAAGTCCTGAATGACCCTCCGAATCTCCATTGTTTTGCTTGCCGGATAGAATTCTTGTAGGAACTTGGCCTTGAGCTGGTCCCACGTGGTGATGATGTTTGCTGGTAAAGACGTAAACCAGTATTTGGCTTTGTCTTTAAGAGTGAATGGGAATAACCTAAGCCTAAAGATGTTCCTATTAGTATTCCTGGGGTTGTTAGCATTGGCAATCGCTATAAATTCATACAAATGATTGTATAGGTCATCCTGCTTGTACCCCCTAAACTCCAGTAATATTCCTAACAATTGAGGCCTTATTTCTACTTGAGATTCAATATTGTCAGGAATATAAATTGGCGACGAGTCATCATATTCCCATGGGTTGAAATGTGATGCAACCGATTGCCTTCTCGGTTGTGCAAAATATAAAGGTTGAGCAGGGTTACCATAGAAATGCTGATCGTTATACCCCTGCTAATCTGGTGGTTGTTGGTGCTGCTGTGTTCTTCTGAGAGGTCCCCGACCTCGGTTCCACGGTTGTTGGGGCGCTGGTGGAACCCATCCTTCATCTTCCTCATCGTATCTCTCCTCTGTCTCTGGATACTGGTACTGTTGCTGAGGAGGCTGCTGGTATTGTTGCGGTTGTGTAAATTGAGGTTTGAAAATTACTGGTTGTGGTTGTGAAATTGGTTGTGAAGTAGGTGTCTGCTGTCTAGAAACTGAGGTGCCATCACGGGTCGGCGCTCCCCAAGACATGGCAGAGGTGAATGGGTTTGTGGATTATGGTTGTGATACTGGTGGAAATGGTGGAATCGATGGCGGAGTGCATGATGGTATGGGTACAGGGGCTGAAACTGCACCACCAGAAGCACTCGTGCTCCCGAATTGAAACTCCGAAACCGGGGGAATAAAAGACATCCTCGTTGCCTCACCTGAAGGTTCCTGGGCAACATGCTCTGGACTACTGCTAATATTACTAAAACTCATGATATTGTAACGCCCACGTGCACGGTTTTTGCACGCGGTTCGCTCAATATCAGGATCAAAACGCAAAGGGGATACTTGCTCACCCCTGCGGGTACGCATGCACTAATGCAACACGCCCACAAAATAAAAAAAACAAAATACTAAACAAATGAAACTCACAAAAGAAAAATCAGAAACTAAAGCTCCTACTAATCACCTAATCTTAAGCTCACAACTCCCCGGCAACAGCGCCAAAATTTGACATCGCAGCGGTCGTCATGCGGTCAAAAATAAGAAAACCTAACACACTCACTTAGCATAGTGGAAGTCAGGGTCGATCCGCAGGAGTTACATGGTCAAGTCAGGTGATAGATTACCAACTATAGTGTCACGCTATAGTCGGAGGACTTAGTTCCTACACTTTTGACTACTAATCCCAAAAACATAAACCAAACAATCTCAAAACAAGCATAGACCAAGCTAAGATTCAAATCAAACCTAGTTACTTTCTGAAATCAGAAGTACATCTCTAATTCAGAAGTAAGCAATGGCATCCAAAGAAATAAACAATCACAAGGCATAAACTAAACCAATAACCAAAAGTCCAAATGACAGTCACTGGCTAGAGTTCAAACCTAAAAGCTAACCTAGTTGGCTACTGAAATCAGCAAGGGAAAACAGTCCCAACAAGGTCATAAACACATCCAAACATCAAACAAACAAATACAACCCAATATCAAGCATCAAACACCGAAAAACCAATATTACTTGTAACCAAATGATTATTATAAAACCAAAACAGGTTCCAATCATCCAATACAGTAACAAAGACCGAAAAACAGTAACTAAAATGCTCAAGGTCAGTGGTTGTCACTCCCAAAGACCCTAGCCAATAATGCTAATTTCTAAACTAAAAAGAAATTAAACATAAAAAACCTGAAATACCAAAAGGTAGTTGCTGGAAACGAGTTCTTGGAGTCAAAGAGCCTTTACGGTCGATTTTTCACCAGGGTTTTGCTCGGGTTTTCAGCTGAAAACACCTCTATTTATAGTTGTAAATTTTACGCAACTGCACCGCGCATTCATGGTTTCCGCGGCGCGCGTAGGGTTTTATCCCCGTTTCTTCGGACTTTGAATTGTTTCACCGCCTTAGATCTGTGTCGCGCCCTCTTGATTTCCGCAGCGCGCGTACGTATTTTCCTGATTTTTCCTTCTTCTCCAAACTTCCTTCAATTTGTACGCTTTTGGTCCCTGTTTTCATTATTTTCTTCCAAACAAGTACTGGCATGAAAAGTGAGAATACCACGATATATATGATATAATTTCACTAAGAATAGGGCTCAACAACGACTAAAATATGTAATATCACTAGGCGTTGTCATAGTCGCAGTTATAGCATCTCCATGTATAGCAATTGGCACATTGGACAACAAGTGCTCTAAAAACATGCTTAGGAAAAACACCACAATCACCTTTCAAACCTTCATGCTAAGGCAAATTAGGTACGACATTCCAGGTCATGCAAACTGGTTTTCTTGGGACCCCCTCCTCTCCTAATAACCGATCTGATCTAGTAGTTTAGACACACCCCACTCGAATAGTCTTAATTTGTCGGTACCCTCTAAAAAGGTTTTCGATTCAGCATTATACAAACTGTCATAAAGCTTGACTGTCATACCATCTAACGTTAGCTCACCGACAACTCGTTTTCAAGAAGGTGTATCTTTGTATCATACCTTTTCGAGAACGATACAAGAAGGGTGACCCAGGCTTTTTTGAAGTTGTTACGTCTCTGATGTGCTAGCACGTCATCTTCTACGGTCGTCTTTAAAATCAACATTGCTTTACCCGCCTTAATCTTCCATTTATGCAGCACTGCATTATTGTCTTCTGCTTATGGATGTCTTGTCTTAGTATCATTAACCACTTCCCACAAATATATTCCTTGTATATACGAAGTGATGCCCATGAATTATAATTATGATTGTTGAGTTTCTTGACGCCACCTACAACTTGAAAATCGGCCATGGGGACTCACTCTCATACCAGTTTGATAACCTTTGTACACAACAAAGAACAACTATCGTGCCAAGATATTAAAGAAAGCACCAAGAAATTTACATAAACTTGTGCATTTTGTTATGATTGAACACGCAACTAAGGTGCCATATAAATGGCTACATTGAAACACAAACAAAGAGAAAAGTACAGACTACATAACTTCTAGACAAGTGGAAACTAGCTAAAACTACCCACTACGTATAATTTCTAGACAAGGTCAAAATAACTAAAGTGAACTACTAAAGTAAAATATGTAAACATAAAAAGCTTCCATGCATAAGAGGATGCATCAGATGTGTTGTACTTTTAATATACTTTTTCTTTGTTACCTTTTCCATCTTTTGTTGTTAGTTCTTGGTTTTCAAGGACTATGAAGTAGAACCAAAGTAAGAGAAAAATGATATGTTTACAGATTTCCAAATGGAGAGTTTTATTCGGTTTTTTAATGGTTTACGAATAGACCTAGCAAACGTGTCGTGTCGTGTCGGGTTCGTGTCAAGTCAATACATTAAATGGTTTGATAGAGCTTGACCCTAACCCGACCTGTTTAATAATCATGTCGTGTCGTGTCAACCCGCTTATGTTTCGTATCGACTTCGTAACGGGTTAGCGCGTTTAGTGGTTAGAACTTGTAAAAGTGTAATGTCATATCATGTTAAAATACTAAAGAAGTTGAAAAAGTAAAAGTTGATAAGACATAAATGAAAAAGAAAAAACTAAACAGAGTAGAAGTTGGGAAGCATTAGGGAAAAATGCATTGCAAATTGAGAGGGAAAAGTGGAAAGAGTAGGAGTTGGAAAAGTAGAAAGAGTGGGAGTTGGAAAAGCGGATAATCGAAGTGTAACATCCTTAAATTAGGGCAAGAAGTTTAATAAATAAAAATAAAATAAAGTTTAATAATTATAATATCTAATAATAATAAATAAAATTAGAATTTACAATTAAGAGGAAATATTTATTTTTTTGAGTAAATAATTATGGGTAAAAAGGAGAATTTCCATAGGATGTTCTAGAAGGGGGACTTATATGCAAAACTAGAACTCTTGTGGTGTGGGGAGGGATCTCATTGCAATTATGAAGGAATTAGTGGTGCTGGAGGGACCACTTTGCAAATATGGGATACTTGAGGCTTTAGTTGGGGGAAAACCCCAAACTCCTCTCATTTTCACGATTTTGGAGAAGGGGAGCAGTAAGAGGCGATTTTGAAGGTGATTCTAAGTGGGGAAGCTCAGTTCTAGCAAGATCTAAGTGAGTTGCATCAATTCCTTGAAGATCTAAGGTAAGAAATCTTGTGTTCTTGTTGGAAACCCACTCTTGGGGTGAAATGAGTATGAAACTTGAGTTCAAGGATGGGGGAGATGAAATCTATGATCCCAATAGTTTATATAACGAATTCTAGTAGTTATCATTCCATCTCATGATTGTTGAATGCTTGGAGTACCATTATGGATGTTAGTTGATTCATATGAACCCTAACTGTTGGGGGAAAACCCTAAACTCCTCTCATTTTCACGATTTTGGAGAAGGGGAGCAGTAAGAGGTGATTTTCAAGGTGATTCTAAGTTGGGAAGTTCAGTTCTAGAAAGATCTAAGTGAGTTGCATCAATTCCTTGAAGATCTAAGGTAAGAAATCTTGTGTTCTTGTTAGAAACCCACTTTTGGGGTGAAATGAGTATGAAACTCGAGTTCAAGGATGGGGGAGATGAAATCTATGATCCCAATAGTTTATATACTGAATTCTAGTAGTTATCATTCCATCTCATGATTGTTGAATGCTTGGAGAACCATTATAGATGTTAGTTGATTCATATGAACCCTAACTTTTGGGGAAAACCCATCTATGGGTGAATTCTTGGTATTTGGATCAACTCCTATCCTTCAATGCGTTTCTATGAAGAGGTTGAGTGATTCCTAATGATCCCAAGCCCTTGGAAGAAGGAATCCTCTTTGTTATTACCAAGTGAAAGAATGAAATTGGGTATTCCATGTTTGAAGGCTATGGAGTAATGGTTTTGTCACAACTTTGAATTGGTTCAATTGAGATGATATTGGGTGGTTTAATTGAGTGTAATTATGTTCAAATTCGGTTTGAATCATGTCCTTTTGATGTCTATGAGTTTGGGAAAGTGTTAGATTTTGAATTGGGTCAAAAATGGATGAAAAGGACCAAAAACGGAGCTACAGCAGGTCGTAACACGACCCGTGTAAAAGGGCCTGTGTTGTCTGATGGGTTTTACACGACCCGTGTTTCCAAAACACGACCCGTGTAAAAAGGGTCTGTCAGATTCTTTAGTTTTGGGTTTTGAGCTTTATGGTTTGGGCTTTGGTGCTAAGGCTCAAGCCCACTTCTAGGCAATGTTTAACTAAGATTTTACCCTTAATTAGTGAAGTTAAACTAGTCTTAGAGTCATGAGTAATGTTGGATATTCTTTCTTGTAAGAAAGGAGTAGTTGGAGTTTGAAGTGAGGAAGTGGCATCCTTCTTGGAGGAATTAAGGAAGGTGAGTTACCGGGAGTACACATATCTATATTATCTTTGTGTGTGTTATTACTTACTTTCATGCATACCATTTATGTGCTAATTGATGTTCAAGTACTATATATGCATTGCATGAAATGAGTCTTTTAAATATGTTTTCAACAATTATTACAATGTAGTTTTGAAAGACGTTTTGAGCATCCTATTGTGCATTACATTACATATAGGATGGGGGTTGACCGTGTGATGCCTTGAGAACGAGTTGTGTCCTTTCCTCAATTAAAAAGGATGTAGGAGACGTTATGAAGACGTTATGAGTTTTGTCCTTCTTTAAATTAAAAGGGATGAGGAGACGTTGTTCCCGTCAATAGGGAATTACATGTGGGAGTTGCTACCCCAGATGAGGCTAGTGTAGTGGCCACTAGTCTTAGTTCAACCTACATGGGGATCAAGTGTTATGCTTTGTGTGTTTCACTTCTGAACTTAGGTAGGTGCCATTGTGGCGAGATGGACTTTTATGAGATGGACATAGGTTGGGATAGTTGCATTGCATTTGCATATCATAACTATCTATTTTGAGTAAATCTTGATGGGGTTTCAAACAAATTTCAAGTGTGTGGAAAATTACTATATTTGGGGGTTGTCTCAAGTGCTAAGGTTATCATTTTCACTCATAATGAGGTAACATCGGGTAACTCACTAGGCATTTTCAATTGCCTGACTATTTTAATGTGTACTCAGGTTAAGGCTAGGAGCATAAGACGAGGCGAGGATATTTAGAAGACCACGAGATGTGTGGCCATTTAAATCATGTTTTGTTACTTAAATTTTGATACCTCATCACTATACATTGTTAAAACTGAATTTTGATGTTTTGGGACCTAATTCCGCAACGATGAAACTTAAATTTTAAACTAATGGTATTAATTTGGTAAAGTATCATTTTAATTATCATTCCCTAGCGAGAGGTGTCACACGAAGTCATGGGAATGAGAGAGTGAATGAGTGAGACTATAGAATATCTGAGAGAATGAAAAAACAAAAAAACTAACTCTTGACATAAGCAAGAAAGTTGTTATTCTATTACAAATAACTCGACCTTAAGTTTTTCTTTTATATTTGTTTTGGTTTTGAGTCTGTCAAATTTATCCAAAGAATTAAGAAAACTTGCATATAAGTAAAATAGGTCATGTTCGTGTCATCTTCGAGTTGAAACCTTCAACCCTAACCTTACCCGTTTAATAACCGTGTCATCTTCGAGTTGAAACCTTCAACCCTAACCTTACCCGTTTAATAACCGTGTCGTGTCGTGGCAACCCGTTTAATTAAACGGGTTGAAATCTCTTACCCAAACCCGTTTATTTCGTGTCAGGTTAGTATGTCGTATTAGTTTTTGTCACCTCTATTTACCAAGGACCCTTTATATAGAACAAATCCAAATTTGACAGGTATTTGACAAATTTTCAAAAAGAAAAGCTGATGCAAATTTATTGTATTTAAGCTACTAGTCAACCACATGAAATCATAGAAATCAACATTCTAAAATTGGAAATAAGCTGGGTTAACTAAAAAATTGAGTGTCTTGACGATGATTGTTGAGCAAACCGCTAGACCTTTGGACCGCTCAAAGCTTATGTGCGTATAAAGTGGGCCTCCAAACTCTTAATGGATCAAAAGTTAAATCCGTTTTTAAGTGGGGTTTCTTTCGACCTTATTTGTCATTCTCCTTGCTAATTTCACATTCGCAAGGACCAGTCATATGCTTAAATTATCCAAATACCAGGAAAAATGCATTACATTAGGAATTTGTGTTTTAGTTATCAAAAATACCAAAAGAAGAAGAAATATAACACCTAAAGTTTCCATTTACCCTTACCCAATCACCTAAAGTTGGCATTTTAGTTGTCAAAACTGTAGTATTAGCTTAGAGCCTTAGACGGTGCATCAATAGATGGCTATTTGGTGATAAACACGTAAAACGTGGTTATAACACACCTCCTATTTTGATCATTTTCTTGATAACTCTCTTAAGAACTGGTTATATAGTAGCACATTCACATTCAAATGTCAACAGACATTTCATTGAGGAATTTCATCGAACATTTGGTGTTCTTCTAAATAGCATGTAACATTAAGTAAGAACATGGAAAGACTTCACTGAATTTCATCAACCCTTGGCTCCTCAATACCTCTACTATCTTCTTCAGCTTTATACAACACAACCTATGTTAGGGAAGAACAATAAACAAAAGAAAACCAAAAAAAGACACCAATATCAATAACAGATGGTGGGATAACGCAAAATAGGCAAACACATTACAGTTAGGCATCATAGCTTTGTCTACATAACAAAGGTTCCAAATACTAGAATCCTAGCAAGAGTCCGTTACATAACTATAATTACGCATGATCATCAACATGATCAGAGTTCGGGATCAATAACAAGACAATACACAAAGAAGATGAAATATTTCATGATCGACCACCTAAAGGAGAAGGTTCAGAGTAGACTCCTGCACAAAATTCCAATCAGCCAGATTATATGCATCAAGTAGCGGCTTCCCATCAAACATGAGTGTCTGCTGATCTGGCGGAATTCCCTCTTTGTCATGAATCTTTGCCTTCACATCTTTAATGGTGTCCCACCTTTCCACCTCCAGTGTAATGGTCTTCCATGTCATAATCTTAACAAAAATACACATACCTCTTCCCAACCTCAGAACCAGATGCAATGTAGATTCTTGTTGGATGTTATAATCCATCAAAGTTCTACCATCATCGAGGTTCTTTGCAGCATAGAACAAACGTTGGTTATCCGGTGGAATACCCTCTATCTCCTGAATCCTTTTCTTTAATTGATCAATGGTGCATGAGCAATGCTCCATCAGCGTGATTGTTTTCCCTGTCAAAGTCCTAACAAGAATCGGACTAAAACCTCCTCCCATCCTCAGAACCATGTGCAATGTAGAATTCTTTCGAATGTTATGATCCCCCAAAGTTCTACCATCTTCAAAAAGCTCATGTTCATCAAAGATCAAACGCTGTTGACCGATTGGAGTACCATCTATGTCCTGAATCTTTGCCTTCACACAATCAACGGTCTCCCAGATCCCCACCACCAGCTCCATTGTGTTCCCTGTCAATGTCTTAACAGAAATCTGCAAATCACGTTCCCCCAACCTCAGAACAAGCTCCAGTGTATATCCTTTTTGAATGTTATGATCGATCAAAGTTCTATCATCGTCGAGGTAGTTTCCAGAAATAATCAAACGCTGTTGATGCCGTGGAATCCCCTCTCTTTCCTGAATTTTCCCCTTCACGTAACGAATGGTATCCATGCTGTTGACCATCATTTTGATTGTCTTCCCAGTAAAAGTCTTGATAAATATATGCATATCTTCAAATCGCAGGCTCAGTTGCAATGTACATTTTTCTGGGAGTTTATGATCCCTCAAAAGTCTAGGGCCTTCGAGATTCTTCCCAGCAATGACCAAAAGCTGATGATGTGGTGGAATCCCCTCTATCTCCTCAATCTTTTCCTTCACTCTACCAATGGTAACGAACCTTTCAACTTCCACAGGGATGGTTTTGCCCGTCGGCGTTTTCACAAAGATACGCATCTGGCCACGAAGAAGGAGGACGAGATGCGGCGTAGATTCCTCCTAAGTATTATAATCAATTAATCAGTAAGAGCATGTCTCGACCTCCAAGATGGTGTTGCCGGAGAGGGTTTTGACGAAGGTCTGCATAATGCCGCCAGGCCGGGGTGAAGAGAGTAAAGAGGGATACGCTGACTTTTCGCCAAAGGACGTATAAATTATAAATCAACCAGGTTAGTTGTTGTTTTTTTTTTTTTTTTTTTTTTTTTTTTTTTAAACGGTGATTAGTTGTTAGAAGTTAGTACACCAAGTTAGTCAAATCCGCCTATTTAGTAACTCAATAATTATATATATATATATATATATATATATATATATATATATATATATATATATATATATATATATATATATATATATATATATATATATATATATATATATATATATGAATATTTGCCTATTTGGTAACCCAATAATTTAATTAATATATATATATATATATATATATATATATATATATATATATATATATATATATATATATATATATATATATATATATATATATATATATATATATATATATATATATATATATATATATATATATATATATATATATATATATATATATATATATATAGGTTCAAATGCGGATAGCAAATACTGTGCGATCGTACATCCCAATCACGTTCTTTCCTGGTTGAAGGTTAGGATCGGTATTTTAACGTGAATCTCCTTAATTAAATAAGATTAATATGAATAATAATTAATGAGATAGATCGTAACCGCTAATGAGATTGCAATCAATTCAAAATCCATAACTGAATCAATTCTAAAACTAAATTGATTTGAGAATCAATTCTTCGTTGATAAATTCTGAATTTGTGGTTGTCGTATGATCAAAGCGATTATATATTGACAGTACTAGGTGTATATTGCGTAGATAATCAATTGAATTCGACACAGGTATGAATTTTGTTTACGATCTTCGTGATTTCGATAATGGTGTTGTACGAATGATACTAATTGTGATATTTTCGTTTTTTGATTGATATAATTGAGCCAATTATGTACTTATTTTATATAATTGCTCTGAATTCTGATGCGAAGTACGTAAATTAGTGAATTGTCTAGTTACGCCACAGGAGATGTAGAGCATTCTATGAGAATGATGTATATACATGTTAGTGTAACTGCATTCTACGAGAATGGTGATGGTATATGCCAGTGAATGTGTATTCTATGAGAATGGTTAATTGTTTTAGTTGTTTATTGACATTATAAGAGAATTAACTAATAACTTTATTAAATAAATGTTGGTTTTCAGGATTATATGGCTTTTTGGATAGGTGTATGCGTTTTGATGATTGTAGGATTACAATTTTCAAGGGACTTGTATTTTGATGATGATGGTTACAACATGGAAGATTTTAGGAGTCATTATAAGAGATTTTGCAAATTTTGTAATAAGATTGCTGATCATGATAGCAGGAATTGTCCTTTTAGATCCTTCTAGTTTTATAGTTTTTGGTTGAGAATAAGATGTATTGAAAAATATGTAATAAGGATAATAATGTTTTGGAGTTTTAATTCGATTTGGCTTTCATTCTCAGAGATTATATGTATTTATTTATTTGTATTTTGGTTTTTTAATGTTTTACTGATTTTATCGTGGGAAAAGTATTTTACAAATGTATATTTCTTGGATGTTTATTTGTTTGGATCTTTATTTGTAGAAACAGATGGAGCATGGTGAAACAAGTAGTAAGGAACCATATGAAAACAATGCAGAAACAGAGGAATGTGAAAATTTTTCAATACCTGCTGCAGGGGATATTGATACAGGATTACATTCTCCTAGAAATGGTAAGTTAAAATGATTTAGAACAGACAATAACGGATGAATTGTGATGGAATTTTTTGGTTATGTTTTTATTTAATTATAATGATTATATTGTAATGTAGTTTTCATTGTGTTTTACAATTTTCAGACGAAGAAGAATCGGTTTTTAGTAATGATTTTGTTTCTCCTGGTGGGACACCATACTGGATACCAAGAACAGATGATCATATCAAGCCCAAAAAAGGAATTCAATATCCTTCATTAAAAGCTGCTGTGACAATGTATAAGGAATATGCATTTCAAGCAGGTTTTGATATAAGGAAAGGTTCTCTTAAGAAGACGACTTATGATGTGGTTACTTCTCGTCATTTATTATGTAATCGGGAAGGGAAACCAAACACTGGCAATGTGGATACTATGGATGTTCAAATGAAGAAAACTAAAAGAAGAAAAGATTTACATAGAACTGAATGTGTTGGGGTACAAAAGCCCTCATGGAGTGATGCATGACAAGCTTGGTCGGCCCATAGTAAAACCATGTTATTGGGCCTTGCCCTAATTTGTAGCCTACCTATATATAGTATAGTTTTACTCATTTGTAGGTTAGAGCTCACAATGTGAGGTGTTGGTGCTTTATGCAATAACCTTGTACACTCTCACATGTTTGATTACATTTGAATATTAATCATTCGGAACTTTGGATATTTGATTCGATCTTAACGTTATTATTATTCCGCACACGTCAAATCTGACTTAACAATTGGTATCAGAGCCGTACCTTGAAGATCTTGCGATTATTTCAAGGGAACGATCTCGATTTGACAACTTTTGAAGATTGTTTCAATGTTTCAAGGATTGTTGGTGAGTCTCTCATGAATTTTTGGATTCATTTATCTTTTTGGGTTATTGTTCATTTTGTTCTTGGTGTTCATCATAGTGTTCATGTTAATGTTCCTCATCAAGATTTTATTGTTGAAAGAGTTGGCTCATCCTTTCTTTTACATATTATTTTGATTGTTAGATGTTCATGTTTATATCAAATTTGTTCATCTACTGTTCACAGTCCATTTGAGCATAAATCTTTAGATCTGGATCTGAACGAAACACTATTTACCCACTCTTCGTTATCCATTCTTATGTCCAATTTTGATCTTATATAATCTGTTCCTGTTTCATAGCTTCAATTGATTCAATACGATTTGTTGAGTCTCACGTTTCCTCTCGAAAGTAGATTCTACATTCCGTTATTTGACAATGGATTTGATTCATAGATCTAAAATTGCTTTTTCGTGTTCCGTTATTTATTTTCTATATTCAGACCTAAATTCGATTAGTAAACTCCGTAAAATTCATTAATCGATCGATGCTCATCTTCATTTCTTTCAAACTCTTCTCGTTAAAGGCTCAATTAATCAAGAATCTCGATGAAAAATCCTCATGATTTTTCCCCTTATCCCCTTGATGTTTGAGGAATCCTGTGTACAAATAATTGAGATACATAAGATGCTTGGACTCAAATGTCGATGAAAGAAAATATGAAGCAATGTGATTACTATGAAAAGTTACGGAATCGTGAATCATTCTGAGTCGAGATCTGTAGTTGTAATTCATTACCTTGTTACGATTTCAGAATCGTGAATCGATTGTCTAATGGGATTTTGATAATGATTACCTGGGTAAATGTTGGATAAGACTCGGTGATGTTCTTGACTGACTGAAACAAATCTTGACAAAGTCCATTCGATTTTCAACTAGTGTGAGATGTTTTTGAATCTAGATTCGAATGGGTGAGATGTTTGTGGCTTGCTGTTATCGATTGAGAATGAAAACGACTGTAAAAGATCAAATCGAATGAAGATTGGGTATTCTTGAAACTCTTGACCTTGACGTTAAAAATTTGACGTAAACTCACCAGATCTTCATACGGTTTGTGCTCTCTTGAAAAGATTTTTGTTGACTTTGACTGAATTCGGAGCATATGTGACTTTTGTTGATGGCTTCGGAACTTGGATTGGGTTTAAATCGGAACAAAGGAATCGAGATGTTGAGATGGCTTCGGAGATGAACATAAAATCAGAGCGCTGTTGCCATCGGTGGTTGTTGGTGACTGCCTTCGGTGGTCAGAACAGTTGAAGACAATTCCGAAGGGTAATGGATACCTTGCCATCAGATCGATGGAGAAGAATTATGAAAAGGACTGGTATGGTGAATCAGATGGTGATGTTGAAAAGGCGATGAATTCTAACAACGAAGGGATGTTGACTTTGCAGTCAACAAGTCGTAACCAAAAGCAGACATCTAACCTAATACCCATCTGAATCCATTATGCCTCACCCCTTCGGATCTTTGATAACTGCCCCGATAATGAAATGGATGAAGATGAAGACGACGCCGAAGTGTTGATGCCTGCGGAACCGATGAAGTGAAAAACGGTTGCCTTCACGTGATTAATCTGAACGGAGTAAACTGGAAGGGATGATCTGAATCGGATAGGAAGCAATTACTGTAACAATCGGAACCATTGCCTTCGCCGGTGATAAAGCAGACGATGGTGCTGAAGGGATGGTTGCCTTCGGTGGTGGTGAACTGAGTCGGAGAAGTAGAGTAGATGGTAAAGTCTGGGATGAAATCTCCGATGACAGATGACACTGGTTGTTAATCGGAGAAGAAAATTAATGAATAGAAGAAACGGAAGGTGTTCTGGGTTTGTTTATACAGAGAAATCGGAAGGTAAAATGGAGATAAAACCATACTGAACAATTGGGGATGAAGATGAAGTTGTCGTTGACTTCAGAGTCAACAAAGAAATCCAAATTCAGACCCAGCCATTTAACCCGTTCGGACCCACTCTCGTCACCAATTCGGACCCTTACCCACACCCGTTCGGATCCAGGCCCACCTAAAGTAACAGACTTCATTTTAACAACCCAACACTCAAAACCTTTGAACCCATTTAACCCAAACAGTAACCCAATTCTTTAACCCATTTAAACCCAAATTCAAACCCCAATTTGTAAAATTTTGGAACCTCACTCTAAACAAAGTCAAACCCCCACATCGAAAACAATTTTTTATGGATGAATGGTGATCACGAACGGATGAACAAGAACACGAGAAAATTTTTGAACTCCATGATTCATATATTTTCAATGCAACTTGCCAAATTTTTGGGCATCGACGAATACGCTCAAGTCGAGGGGGAGTTTTTATAAATTTCCGATTGAGCACATTCTCATATTTAGCGGATTATTTCACGATCACATTTTTTGAAGACCGATGACACGTTGAGGGGGAGTTTTCACGTATGGAGGTGATCAGATTCGACTCTACATCCCATGTGGTCATCATCTTCGGTTCCGTTAGTGCCCATTTGCCATCTTGCCACACATCATCCATTCCGTCTTTTGAGGGGGAGATTGTTGGGGTACAAAAGCCCTCATGGAGTGATGCATGACAAGCTTGGTCAGCCCATAGTAAAACCATGTTATTGGGCCTTGCCCTAATTTGTAGCCTACCTATATATAGTATAGTTTCTCATTTGTAGGTTAGAGCTCATAATGTGAGGTGTTGGTGCTTTATGCAATAACCTTGTACACTCTCACATGTTTGATTACATTTGAATATTAATCATTCGGCACTTTGGATATTTGATTCGATCTTAACGTTATTATTATTCCGCACACGTCAAATCTGACTTAACAGAATGTAAGGCCCATATTGTTTTTAAGATTATACCAAGTGGTGAAGGTTACTATGTCTATGACTTTCTTGAGAGGCATAACCATAGATTGATTAGTAAAGCAAATATGTATCTATCACGGGCTAGTAGAGAACTTGATTTTTCACAAAAAAGTTATATTTATAACATGACAAAGCAGAATGTTGGAGGAGGTAAGGCATATAGATTAATGACGGGCATTCAAGGTGGGTGTTCAAGTCGTGGCGGTTTGGCTATTGATTACAAGACTTACATGCGTAACCTTAATTGTTTCATTGCGGGTAGTGATTCTCAAATGATTGTGAATTTGATGGAGGATAGAGTAAAATATTCTCCAAACTTTTCATTTGAATATAGGGTTGAAGACAAGCAATTGAATGCATTGTTTTGGGCTGATGAGACTGCAAAATACAACTTTCGGGAGTTTGGTGATGTAGTTTCATTTGATGCAACGTTTGATACAAACAGTTTAGATATTTGTGTGTTCCTGTGTTGGTTTTATTTTTTGATTTGATATTTTATGTTATATCATTCTTTGGGAATATTATATTGAATTTGGTGGTGCTGATGGTTTTTTTAATTGTGTATAGGTACAATATGGTATTCGTCCCATTCACAGGGTTAGACAATCATAAAAAGTGCGTCACATTTGGTGCCGGGTTGCTTAGTTGGGAGGACACGGATTCTTACGTATGGTTACTTACATGTTTTAGAAAAACGTTTGGTAAACATCCTACTATTTTGTTGTCTGATCAAGATCCAGCTATGAAAAAATCAATCGAACAAGTTTTTCCTGAGTCGCATCATCGGTTATGTATGTGGCATATAACTACAAAGTTGGGATATAAGGTGAGGTTTTTTAATATTTTTTTTCATGTCATTCTCAAAGAATTTTGTAAAAACTAATTTTGGTTTTGTGTTTCCAAGGGGTTTTTATTGTTAGCATATGATCTCCCATTCTCTGAGAATGTTTTCTTAACTTTCATGTCATTCTCAAAGAATTTTGTAAAAAGTAATTTTGGTTTTGTGTTTACAGAGGGTTTTAATTGTTAGCATATGATCTGCCATTCTCTGAGAATGGTTTCTTAACTTTGATGTGTCTGAGTCATTCTCAGAGAATGTATTACATATTATATGTTTTAATTGAAATAACTAACTTTATATTTTAAATTTTTTACAGGTCCTGCAGAAGTTTTTAATAACAAACAGTTCAAGGATCGATTTAATTCTTTGATTTGGAATTCTAAGTTACATGCTTCAGAATTTGAAGATGGATGGCAAGCCATGATTAATGAGTTTAAACTATCTGACAACAAGTGGTTGAAGAAGATGTACGTGACACGCCTTGGTCGTCGTACGATCAAAAATAAGAAAAACCTAACACACACACTAGCACAGTGGCAGTCAGGGTCGATCCGCAGGAGGTACGTGGTTAGACTAAATGACAGATTACCAACTATAGTGTCACACTATAGTCGGAGGACTTTTGTTTCCAAACCCTTGTCACAAAAACTCATAACCTAGATTAGACAATTCCAAAACAAGCATAGACTAAGCTAAGATTTAACCCAAACCTAGTTACTTTCTGAAATCAGGAGTGCATCTCTAATTCAGAAGTAAACAAAGGCATTCAATCAATCCAAACATAACCCAAATCAAGGTATGAACTGAACCAATAACTAGGATCCAATGGGACAGTCACTGGCCAAGAATCAAACCCTAAAAGCTAACCTAGTTGGCTACTGATTTCAGTAAGGGAAACAGTCCCAGACAATGTCAAAATAACATCCGAACACAATCTAAACAAACACAATCAAGCATAAGCATCAAAACACCGAAAAACTAAGATTAATTGTAGCCAAATGATTTTCATTGACCAAAACTGAATTCCAGTGATCCAATACAGTAACCAATGATATGAAACAAAAAACTAAAGTGCTCAAAGTCGGTGGTTATCATTCCCAAAGACTTTAGCTACAAATGCTACTTACTACAAAAAGGAAATTAAATTATAAAACCTGAAATGCCAAAAGATGGTTGCTGAAACCGAATTCTTGGAGTCAAAGAGCCTCTACGGTCGATTTTTCACCAGGGTTTTGCTCAGGTTTCGGCTATAAATTGCTCTATTTATAGTTGAAATTTCCCGCAGCCGCGCCGCGCATTTAAGTGAACCGCGGCGCGCGTACTTATCTTCTCCCGTTTTCTTCGGCCTTTGAATTTGGTTCACCGCCTTGAATCCGCGGTGCGCGTGCTTGATTCCATGGCGCGCGTACGTGTTTTCCTGATTTTATCTTCTTTTCCAAACTTTCTCCAATTTATACGCTTTTGGTCCCTGTTTTCATTATTTTCTTCCAAACAAGTACTGGCACGAAAAGTGAGAATACCACGAGATATATGATATAATTTCACTAAGAATAGGGCTCAACAACGACTAAAATATGTAATATCACTAGGCGTTGTCAAACATCCCACACTTGTGCCTTGCTTGTCCCCAAGCAAGAGAGTTTTTAATAAATTCTAACTAAGACTCAAACAATTTTTGACTGTGTTTAGTTTCAAAGCTTATTGCTCCAAGAGTTAGAGTGAAATAGTTTGCGAGAACCTAATCAGAATGTTCTTTGGAATTCATGGCTTTCTAGAGAATCATTGATTACAAACTTTCTGTCCACAATAAAGTGTACTTACTCATTCAGATTCTAAAGGCCATTAAGGAATTGTCCATGACTTTCGATGTTGTCCGTGTAACGAGCTTTCGGAAATACCATCCCAGACTGGACGATCTTAGGTGGCAAGGTGCATAAGCCCCACCCATTTTAGACCTACCGGCTCGAACAACAAAGGCCACAGATTGACATTTCCTTCCTAAATTCCAATCCTAAAACAATCCAATCGTCTAACTCCTAAAACTCAACTTGTTTGACTAACTAATAGCATGATCACAAATAAACAGTATCTCTTGAAAAATACCAGTGCTATCACAATCACAAACCATTCGTTTCAAAATTACAACTTAATAAAAAATTCGAAAAAGTTGCTAAAATTTTGAAAATTGGTCATTTCTGCAAAATTTCAAAAAACTACTCTTTCGACCGTCCACACCCCACACTTAAAACCGTACAACGTTCCCGTTGTACAAGAAATATTTAGAACAAGGGAGAAAGAGTTACCCCTTTGGACGGTGGACTGCTTGTTGGTACTCGGTATCACAGGTACAACTTTGAACAAAACAGAATTCTTGATTTCAGCATTCTGGAGTTGTGGCGCAATAGTGAACACGCCGGTGGTCAAGACAAGTGGAGGGGGTACAGTGACCCCACACTTGTCTGAGACAACTCCTTCCCAATTGACATAAAATGCATGACTCAACAAAACATTAAAAGCAAACATAACAAATATAAATAGACAAAAAGATAGATATGTACAATAAGCAAAAATGTATGTGTTGCGTATGACCGCGGCGCGTGATTGAAGGACACGCGTCGCGGTAATTACGTGAGATGAAAACAACGTCAGCTGAGAAAAGACCGCGTCGCGTGATATATTGATTCCGCGGCGCGGTAATTTCAGCAGATTACTCCAACTTCAAAATCTCACAATAACAATTCAACACAAAGAAAACTATTGGTTTATTATTACTATCCACTGCCTAAGAGGCTTATTCACCTAACAATTACCTAAAAACAAATTTTTTTAACTAAACCTAATAATGTGCAAAGCAAAAAAAAAGTACTACTAAAAAAAATTCAAATTAATTACATCCAATTCCTTCAACTGTTAGCGGTATCATCGTAGTCGTCTTCTTCCGGATCCTATTCCATTGGCTCCTCATCTTCTTCCTTAATCGTCGGCTGGGGTCTTGGTGGAACACACTTATTCTTTGCCACTAATGCAATCATACAGTCAGCTAGCCAGAGGAGTTGCTTCTGTGTATTCTCGGTTCTTTTATCCAACTCATGCGCTGCATATGACTGGATCTGGTGTTCCGCATGTGTGTTTCCATTGTTTCCTTTAGTGCCTTCACCTCATCCGCCAGAAAGCGGGATTCCATCGTAGCAGGGGATAGGCTACAGGGTAAACCGATAGCTGCTCTTGACCGCTTCCGAGAGGTAGTCGGCTCAGACCGAAGTGCCGGGAAGGGCATACAGTCAACAGACGGGACTCCATCGTCCACGTATATCACCTCCCGCGAGGTGGTCACGGGCGGGCAAAAGATGATTGGAGGGATAACCTCCAACCCGTCAGTAGTGTGCTCGGAGATCAGTCCATATGACTCTGCCAGTCTGGTGACGAAGTGGCCTCCCCCAAATGCGGTTATTATCATCATCGGTGCATCAGTAATTTGCTAGAAAAAGTCAACGACAAAGTAAGGAATGTTGCAGGTTTCCAACATTCGTGTAACTGACCACATCAGATGCAGCTCCCGAGGCAGTACCTTTTCTTCATCCGTACGCGGCCACAACATGGTGGTGATCAGCCGGTGCTACATGCGGTGGGCTGGCAGGTGCATGTAGCATTCCTGGACCGTGTTCTCATGGTACCGGGTGGAAGCTATCGTGGCCCAGTAGTCGGCTGGGGAAAAGGAATCCACCATAGTTCGGCTAGCGCGCCTGTGGAACACCTCGAATGCCGGTGAATTCGACTCCTCCTCGGTGTATAGCCCGATGCGGTACCCGAATTCCCGCAAGGTACAATTGCGGTCGTGATTTCCCGGACGAAATCTCACAGTCTCCTCGGTATCCATTCCCCTCTGCTTGTGGTCAAAGTAATAGCTAGCAAGAAACTCACGGTAAACCTCACGGTAAACCTCACGGTAAACCTCACGGTAAACCTCACGGTAAACCTCACGGTAAACAGGCTCATTCATATTTGTTGCATTCTCCAACGCCCAGCAAGTATAAGTTAAGTCCCCATCTTCATACCCTCCTTGTACTAACCAATCTTTTAGATGATCCAAGATGCCCGATTCTCTGGTCAAGTCCCAATTGACCCTGTGGCACGGCAGTATGCGTTTGTTTTTACACAGGCCCCGACGGTTAAAGAAACTAGCCGCGCGGACCCGGTTGATCTGTATAGTCACTGAGTTCCAATCAATGGTTTCAGAACTACCTGAAGAAGACAGCGTGCCTGCAGAAATCACAAAAATTGACAATTACTGCACTGTTTTGACGTCGACGCGGTGCGCACATAACATCCCGCGACGCGTTAAATGAATATTCATAACCCGCGTCGTGGACTGTACATACCGCGGCGCGGCAAGCGATTTCAGGCAAGAAAACTCGATCATTCTATCAAATTAAGTCCAATTTCTTTAATCTAACACTTGGGTTTCATGTAATATAGTACTATAATCCTAATTTAGTGATCAATTTCATCAATTAAATACGGCATTGTGAATTATAGCATCATCTAGCAGTTCAAGACTTACACAAACTAAGAGAAAAAAAAGAGACTTACTTGAATTTCAGTGAATGAAAGAGGAATGCAGATGACTTGATTGATTGAAGACTTGTAGCACAGTGAAAATTATCTCAAATTTACGCAATTTGCTTAAATGCAGTGTGAGAATTTGGATATCTTTCAAAAGCTCTGTTTAAGTGATTATCTTTAATTTCAAATTAAGATAAGGCCGCGGCGCGGGAAGCTTCTATCCGCATCGCGTATAAAAATCTAATTCTAAATGTAATCGCGAAAACTCAATACGCGCGGCGCGGATTCTAAGATTCCGCGTCGCGGTTTTGCAAAATTACCAAAATGACCCCACACTTGCCTTTTTCTCACCGTGATCAAATGGATGCAATGAATTAAGAAAATATGCAAATATACAAATGACGATCGGGTTGCCTCCCGACAAGCGCTAAGTTTAAAGTCTTCAGCCGGATGTACACTTACCTGATTTATGCAGTATACACCGGGACATCCACCACGAATTCGACCGTTTCTACTTCCAGTTTCTGGAATGTGCCTGCAACGACATAAGGTTTGAGCCTATGTCCATTAACTTTGAATGGTTGTCCACCCTTCAAATCCTGAATCTCTACTGTTCCATAGGCTGTGACGCTGACCACTGCATAAGGGCCATTCCACTTACTCCTGAGCTTCCCGGGAAACATCTTTAATCGCGAGTTATACAGCCACACTTTCTGCCCTACCTCAGAATATTTCAGGCGGAGCTTGGCATCGTGATACCTTTTCATCTTTGATTTGTATGTGGCCGCCTTTTCGTATGCTTCGTCTCGTAGTTCCTCTAATTCCGACAACTGAAGTTTCCTTTCCTTTCCTGCTTCCGTGTAGTCCATGTTGACTTGTTTGATTGCCCATAAGGCACGATTGGCAAGCTCAACCGGTATATGACATCCTTTTCCATAAACCAACCGATATGGAGTTGTTCCAATCGGTGTCTTGTAAGCAGTGCGGTATGCCCAAAGCGCATCATCCAACCTAAGTGACCAATCCTTTCTATCAGTCTTGACAGTCTTTTGCAGGATTTCCTTTATTTGCCTATTAGATACTTCCACTTGGCCACTTGTCTGAGGATGATAGGGTGTTTCAATTCGATGATTCACTCCATAATGCTTTAGCAATCTTCCGAATTTAAAATTCTTGAAGTGGGACCCTCCATCACTAATGATTATTCGCGGAACTCCATGCCCGGTGAAAATATTCTTCTTCACGAATTTACACACCACATGGTGATCATTTGTACGAGTTGCTTCTGCTTCGATCCATTTAGACACATAATCCACTGCTACCAGAATATAAATATAACCATGTGACGTAGGAAATGGACCCATGAAGTCAATTCCCCAGACATCGAAAATGTCCACTACCAGGATTGGATTCAAGGGCATCTGATCCCTCTTTGATATATTTCCTAACTGCTGGCAGTTGAGGCATTCTTTAGCAGTTTGGTGTGCGTCCCTGAAAATTGTTGGCCAATATAATCCAGCTTCGAGAACTTTGTACCCCGTCTTTTTACCACTGAAATGCCCTCCACATGCTGACGCATGACAATGCTCCAATACCTCACCAATTTCGCTATCAGGCACAAATCTCCGAATTATTTGATCCTCTCCTACCTTGAAAAGATCAGGATCATCCCATATAAATCTTTTTGCATATGTGCGGAACTGCTTTTGTCTTTGTTTGGTCCAATGTGTCGGTACCGCTCCTGTAGCCAAAAAAATTCACATAGTTTGCGTACCAAGGGGCTCCAGTAAGCTCCAACAGCTGCTCATCCGGGAATGAATCCTTGATTCCTGCTTCCAATCCTTCAGCTGACAATCGAGAAAGATGGTCTGCCACAACATTCTCTGCTCCCTTCTTATCTTTGATCTCCACATCGAACTCTTGTAACAGAAGTATCCATCTAATCAACCTAGGTTTAGACTCCTTTTTATCGAGCAAGTGTCTAATGGCGCTATGAGCAGTGTAAACTACTACCTTAGATCCCCAAATGTATGATCGAAACTTGTCTAATGCAAATACTACGGCAAGTAATTCTTTTTCATTAGTTGTATAATTTAGTTGGGGTTCCGATCAATCTTTTGCCCTAATACTGCACCAGCAGCATAATCACTGGCATCACACATTATTTCAAATGATTGAGTCCAATCAGGCAGTTTCAGGATAGGAGCCTCGACCAATTTATTTATGAGGATGTTGAATGCATTTACACATTCCTCATAAAAAATGAATGGCACATCCTTCAAAAGAAGACCACAGAGGGGTTTGGAGATGGTACTAAAGTCTTTGATAAACCTACGATAGAAACCCGCCTGTCCCAAAAATGATCTAACCCCTTTTACTGATGTTGGGGGTGGCAGCATGGATATGACCTTGACTTTAGCATGATCAACTTCGGACCCTCTCTCAGAGACTACGTGACCTAACACTATCCCTTCTTTGACCATGACGTGGCTCTTTTCCCAGGACAGCACCAAATTGGATTCGACACATCTTTCCAATACTTTCTCCAATTGATCCAGGCAGGCTTCAAATGTCGGTCCAAAAATTGAAAAGTCGTCCATGAAAATCTCTAATGCATCACCAATCATATCAGAAATGATCGCCATCATGCATCGTTGAAATGTAGCAGGCGCATTACACAACCCGAATGGCATCCTGCGAAAAGCAAAGGTGCCATAAGGACATGTGAATGTTGTCTTTGCCTGATCCTCTGGGTGGATTGTAATCTGATTGTACCCAGAATACCCATCCAGAAAATAGTAGTACTTCTGTCCTGCTAACTTCTCCACAATCTGGTCGATGAACGGCAATGGAAAATGGTCTTTGGAAGTAGCAGTGTTGAGCTTTCGATAATCGATACAGACTCTCCATCCAGTTACAGGCCGTGTGGATACCTTGTCACCATCCTTCGTATCCACAACAGTTATCCCCGATTTCTTCGGCACTGTCTGCGTCGGACTGACCCATTCACTATCAGAAATTGGGTATATGATTCCAACGTCTAACCATTTGAGAACTTCCTTTTTGACAACTTCCTTTAGATTTGGGTTCAATCTCCTTTGCATATCCCTTGATGGTTTGGCACCTTCTTCTGTGATGATCCTATACATGCACGTGGTTGGGCTGATTCCCTTTAAGTTCGCGATTGTCCATCCAATGGCCTCCTTATGTTTAGACAATACCTTGAGTAATTCTTTTTCTTGTTCTCCTATCAAGTCTGCTGCTAAAATCACGGGCAAAGTATCCTTGTCCCCTAAAAAGGCATACTTCAAGTGTCCTGGTAGCGACTTCAACTCCAGCTTCGGTGGTTCTTGTAGAGAAGGTTTCAGCGTCCTGAATCTCTGTCGGTAACTTCTCTATGTGAGCGCATTCTTCAGACCTTAAACCTTTCTCTCCTTCTGCTCCTTCTTATTGTTTGTCATTTTCAACACTTCCTTCTTCCTGAGTCTCCCTCTCATCTGATTGAAGTACCTCTGGAGTGTACTGCTGTACTAGCTCGTCTATGATGTCTACCTGATAACACTCCTCTTCTTCCATGCTATTTCCCTTGGGATCAGCCTTGAAAATGTTGATCTTGGCCTGCTGGTTCCCAAAAGATATTCTCAGAATACTTGTTTGATTAGGAGCTTTAACTTGGATGAAGATGTTGAGAACTACGATGTCCTTGAGAAAAAGAAGAATGTTACTTTAAAGAAAGTGTTAAATGAAGATGACAACCCAACCATTGAAGAATTTCATTATGATTCTTTGTATAAGGATTCTTCATATAAGGTATGATAACTTATATTGTATTCATATGATTTGATTTTGTAAATTTCATCTTTATCTAATTGGTTTTTTGTTGAATTATTGTCAGGTGAAACATTTAAAGAAGGATCAATTTTTGTCATGTGAGTGTATGAAGTTTCAACAGTATGGGTTGTTATGCAGGCACATCTTTTGTGTTATGAAGTTTTGTGAATATGAGGAAATTCCCAATCAGTATATATGTAGGCGATGGTGCAAAGATGTTATTCCTTCAGAATTATTGAGGCGGCGGTTCAAAACTTAACACACCGATGGCGATGTTGACCGGACAGGCATAGACATATTTTCCATGGTTGATCATTGTGTCAATGTGTTAAGTAAAGATTCTGTGAAGCTATGTGAGTACCTTGAAGAACAGAAGAAACTTAAAGCTACATTTTGTGAAAGTGTATCTAATCAAGGAGATTTGAGCAGGAAAGCGGAGTATGAGAAGATTTTAGGTGTTTCACTTCCTGATGAAGTTGAAATTGAGAATCCTTCGGATATTAGAAATAAAGGATCTGACGCAAGAGGTAAAAGACTGAAGAGTAAATCTGAAATTTTGGGTGAAGCATCTTCTAAACCAAAAAGATTTTGTAATTGTTGCAAGAAAATGGTTCACCATGACAAAAGAAAGTGTCCTGATAAACCAAAACCATTGTAGTTATTTTGTTTTTATTGCATTCTCAGATAATTGATATCAATTTGTTATTTGTTTAGTGTTTCCTGTAAAACTCAGTTCTTACTATTCCATTCTCAGAGAATTGGTAGCAATTAATTTTGTGTTTACTGTTTGCTGTTAAAATGTTTTTTGTATTTTTTATGCTATTCTCAGAGAATGACATATATTAAAATTGAAGTATCGTTTCCTGTTAACATGTTTGGTTGATTTTACTAATTTTTACAACCCATTCTTAGAGAATATTTGCTTAACAGGAATGTTTACAACAACACATTTTTTATTTCATAATATAGTAGTACATATTCATTAATAGTACAGAAGAATCGATAATTTATATGAATGGTACACATTCACCATTCAACGTTTATAGTACATCCATTGGGTGGTTATTTCATCAAAAGAACATTCCTGGTGAAGCCTGAGTTTGTTTCGAGGGAATGAATACAGCTCATTGCCTCGGTCAAACTGTATTATATACCAATCATTATCTTGTTGGATGTACCTGCCAACCCACCATCCTTCATTGTACCATGCGTCAACAATTTCCCCTAGTTTGAATTCAGCCACCAGCTCCAATGGGTATGGTCTGATTCTCTTTTTAGGGATGACTTCAACCAGTGGTGTCCCGTCGTCTTTGACCAGTCTCTCGTACTGCACTTCATATCTTCCATGGGACAACCATAGAATTCTTCCTGCATAGAATGAACCTATTAGGCCTGTAAGACCCGTTCCGACGAGTCGTGGCCCGAAGGAATCCGCGGCGCGGCTTTTGGAAGAATCTAGAATCGCGTAGGATTTGTACGCACGGCGCGGTTCTAAAGAACCCGCGACGCGGTGCGCCTCTAAAGTGAAAAACCCTAATTCGAATTTAAACGCCTATATAAAGGGATCCAGCCCTAGGGTTCGTGTTTTTGGGGAGTTTCTAGAGTAGAGGTGTCTGGTTTCGGCAGATACTCTTTGGTCTCGAGGCGTTGAAGGTTTTGGGAGATTAGAAGAAGGAGATCCAACGCGGGAGAAGGTTTAGGACGGATCGTGGGCATTACTCCGTCCTTCAGAAGTAAGGTAAGAAGATTTACTCTTCTGACTTTCCTTTTTATCCCGTCATATGGTGTTACCAGTTAGTTTGTAGCTTTAGACGATTTGTAGCCCTTAGGGTTTAAACCAAGGACATGCATGGACTTGCATGTCCATAAGGAAGTGACCTTAGGGTAGTTTCTGATCCCAGGAAGGGTGTATAAAGGAACCCTAGCCAATTGATGTACTGTTAATCGCTGAAAAACATTTTGGAATGTTACGAGCCGCGACTGGCTATGTCAGCGGTGCGGGCTCGGCTGAAACCCCGTAATTGTGCAATCGTAGCCGCGGCGCGTAGGGCGAGGAGCCACGTCGCGGCGAGCGACTGTTTGTCCAGGAATTTAGTTTTGACCACGGTTTGATGGCAAATAGTGAGTCTAACCTTTAGACAGGTCTGTAAGAGCCTAGTCAGTAATTGATATGTTGTATGTGTGTGGGATTTAGGTGTGTGGACGAGCTAAGTGGGGATATTAGAGAATATCTGTGCGGTTTCGAATCAGGTGAGTATCCTCACCTTACTATATGATGTTGCATGTTAGGCATCTTGTGTGTTATTTACAGTTATATGATTTGCTCTATATCTGTGGTTATTTGTTGTTGGGCTCAGTACTGATGCGTGTCCCCTCGTAGCTGTTGTATGGCGAGTTGGACTATTGCCTTGTCCCATAGCTGTTGTATGATGGGCTGGGCCATAACCGGGAACCCATAGCTGTTGTATGATGGGTAGAACCTTCCCGTGTCCATAGCTGTTGTATGATGGACGCCCGTAGCTGTTGTATGGCGGGTAGGGTCGGGTCGTTCTCGAGGATGGGTTGTTTAATGTGTAGGCATGTATGGTAATTTGTGGACTCACTAAGCTTTAAGCTTACCCGTTGATTTATAACATTTCAGGTATTTCAAATGACAAGGGAAGGGCAAGGCGTGACGGCGGCGCATCGCATACAAGAGATTTATTTTAATGAATTATGTTATGATTTTCAAATGTTTCCGCTGTTGGTTTAATAAATATGTCAAACAGATTTACTTTTTGGAAGAAATATTTTATTGGAACCTTGATAATAAATAAATTTTAGAAATTTTGAAATTGGGGCGTTACAAGGCCAGCCTCCTTTCCCTTGACTTCAACACGATCTCCTATGGTTAATGTCATTTTTTTTAGATTGGAGGAGGTGTGGGAAAGAAGTTTACATGTGCTTCTATTTATAGCCTAATGTTGATATAATTTAATTTTATTTTAATTTCATATTTTATAAAAAATAAAAGAAAAATATAGTGTTGTCATTTCAATTGTTTGGCGTGTGTGAAGGTGGGTGAAATTGGGAGTGCATGTGATCATGATATATATTCCCTATTCTTTGTTTGCTTATGATAAAGCTTCAAGGTTTATGTGGTTGGGGTGCATCACAGTTTTTTATGAAACTTTATTATATCATATTCTCTAAGAATTGTTGTACGACTATTTTATGATTCATTGATAACAGATGACAGTAAAAATAATTAATCTGTGTCCTACCATTCTCAGAGAATACGGATTTGTATTTGGTTTTTGAAGATGACAGTTGTAGTAATTAATATGCTTTCCTGCCATTCTCTGAGAATACGGATGTATATATGGTTTTTGAATTAAATTATGCAGATACAAAATTTGAAACATCCAACAAACCCATTTAATATAAAAATGCAGAATTCAAAATCCAAACTAATTGTTTTCTAGACCCACAATAACCATTAAAACACAAAACATATAATGTAAATTTGAACCAATTGTTTTATAGACTCAAAAACTATTGTCTTAACTACCTCCTCATCTTATCCCATTTTCTTCTTTCCTTTTGCTTTTTTTTTGCAGCTTTGGATTCTTCATCAGCCACTTTCTTTTTTGTTGTTTCCTTTTTTTTCATCAAGCAGTTTTGCTTTTTTATACACATCCATTTTGGCATATTCGGATGCAATTGTTAAAACCTCATCCATGTATAGGTTGTAGTCAGATGTCAACAGGTTATACATGTATCTGTACCTTAATCTTCCTATGCAGCTTGAGTCGTTCCTTTGTTTTCCATTCAGTTCTATTTTCCATTTTCCTGCTACCTCTCCTCTGTAGCTCTCCGTGTGTCTCATCAGATAAACATCACAATTTGGTCCTGGTTCATTCACTTGCCACTCCATTTTCATTATTGAAGGTTCATCTTCCATTAACTTTATATGTTGAGGGTGGTACACACTTACTAACGAGTGATAGAAAATTTTTTGTTGCATTTAAATTTAATCATGTTATGAATTTTTTAACTTAAACGAGAATGAATATATTATTGAAAACATACCAGTATTCTAGGTCCGGGCCCATACATTCTCTCAACTGTTCCTTTCCTCTTGATATGATCAATAATTGTAGAGTTGCCTTCTTTTAAGTCAAAACATAGCATGTAATATTTGTCACCATCAATAATTGGAAAAATAACCTGCAAAACCATAATTGTAAGAGGTTATTTTTTATAAATTTATCAATACATACTGAATATATACAGATTTGTTTTTCTTACCAATGCAACATCTATCAAATTTGCTTTCACTTCCCAATGTGGGATGTACATGTTCATCATTTCTAGGAAGTCTCCCAACCGATTAAACTCAAGGTTAGTTTCATTTAAGAGCATGTCAGACTGCAAAATATATGTCATATATGAGTATTACCCCATTTAGCAATGTGTATTCTCTGAGAATGATAATCAACAACTCATTCTCAGAGAATGAGTTATTGATTCACAATTCTCACAGAATTTAATGTTGTTATTTTGGTGTAATATGGCTTAAACTTTGGAAAATAATTTGACTGCTTACCATCATATGAGTGTGAAAGAACAAACGTGCCGGTGCCTCTGCAGATTTGAATTTTTCCAGCATGTTTATATATGCAGCCCAACAATCAATAATTGCCCAATGTATGGGCACATCAACTTGAAAATACGATGCATGTCCAATTGTTAGTTGTTCCACATCATCCATCTCCCAAATGAAATCGCTGTATAAATGAAATAGATTTGTTATTAATTTTGTAAAAAACATATTTTATATAAATGAAAGTTATGTATCTTACTCTTGATCTTTGTTTGATGATAAAATTGCTTTGTACAAGTTTAACTCTTCAACCTTCACCTTGTCGCATGAGGTTAATCTTTCTACGTAAGGGG
The DNA here is from genome assembly GCA_023525715.1 of Cichorium intybus. Classification (NCBI taxonomy): domain Eukaryota; kingdom Viridiplantae; phylum Streptophyta; class Magnoliopsida; order Asterales; family Asteraceae; genus Cichorium; species Cichorium intybus. Next base: position 77,538,284 of record CM042009.1, on the reverse strand, counting down.
AACACAAAGCAGGTGGTGGTTTTTGAATACGTTTACTTTTTCCAACATGTTGTGTTTCCCCTTTTTGTTTTTTACCTACCTTCATCACATTATCTCCTTCTTTGGAAGGCACATTTGCATCTTCATTTTCATTTTTCTTCTTCTCAGGGACTGTTTCTTCAGTTGTTGTTCCTGTTGCCTTTGCCATTAGATTTGTAACCTCCTCCATCACTCCTGGTTGGTTGAAGAATTGGGTGGCTGATAAGTTTTCTGAAGTGTCCCACCTTTCATTCTTTTCGGTAACTGGAGTTGTGTATGCATCTTCGTCATCAATCTTATCATCTCTCACTTTCATTTCTGGTGACACCTGGTTTAGAATGTCTGGTTCATCAACCAATACAAGTGCCAACCAATACAAGTGCCTTACCCTTGGCCATCCCTTCATTCTCATCATCACTTTCTGTTCCAGCCTCTGAAACAGTGTTTTCATTCTTATCAGAATTATCTTCCATGTCTTCTATTTTGAACTCTTTTCTTATCTTCCTTTTCCAATATTTTAATTGTTTGCTGTTGGGAAACTTCAACAGTCCCTATGTAATTATCTTATCCATCGTGTGCTTCTCATTCAAAATTTTAACGTATGAATGTCTAATTACTGCAAGAAACCCCTGTGTGTACCATAAACAAACATGTTGAAATAGTTAATATATTTGGACTAATTTGTTGAACAAACATGTTGAAATAGTTATTTTTTTCACACAATTTCATTATTCTCATAGAATGAATGTATTTTCCATCAGAATATATAAGAATGCCTTTATATATTCCACTGTTAATTACATTATCTGATAATACATAATAATTTCTATTTTAATTTGTAATTTCTATGTTTATTTTATTTTTATAAATTCCATTTTGAAGCCATTCCCTGAGAATTCATTTACACCTATTAAACTTATATTAAAAATCTGTACAGTATGTAATTAGATAGGACATAAATTGTGTTTATGCTCAGAGAATCACTGTATTTTCCATCATATTCTCTGAGCATACATGTGTAAACAGAGGATTGCAAACAACTTGAGACTGTATTATATGAAAATTCCTTTTCCATTTTATTTATACTTTCTAATAAAAACAGATATTTTACCTCTTCATCCTGATATTCTTCATTTGTTTCATCTGTGCTTTCATTATCCACTTCTCTTTGAATGAATTGACCCTTTCCCAGTTTGTTGTTTTTCAACTCATATTTCTGAATTGCTCTTAATTTGAATGTTGTCACTTGAGTAATGAATGGTGTTCTTTTTCTCAACATGACGATCCCTGATGTGTTTATGGCGAACACATATGTCTACTGCATACAAATTAATTATAATGTTACATTTATATTATTAATAAAAACACAGATGATGTTGTACACCATTTTCTGAGAATGGTGTCTGACTCATTCTCAGAGAATTACTCAAAACTGTTTAAGTCTGTGAGTCATTCTCAGAGAATGACTTCATTTCATTCTCAGAAAATGATATATTCAGATGGCAGATAATGTGGTTTACCAATATAACATTGATTGGTCCTGTGTAGTAGGAGTTAGGATCATCCCTTTTCCAAAGTTCTTTTCTTGATTTCAAGCTTTGCATTATGTACTCGCACCAATCAATTTTTGAATAGTCATCCAGTAAGACTAATTTTTCCATTGGTTTGATAAGGCTTGTACCCATCAACATCGACTCCACAAACGTGTTGATAAACAAACATTAGAAGTTTAAACATAATAGTTGATTATCTATGTTTGTTGATGTAATCAACTCCAGATATGCGGTGTTTGAGTACCTTTTTTCAGGGAATTGTGCTTTCCAATCCGTGAACAGCTTATCTTGTCGGTCACAAGATGGTAATGTGTTAAGATCCACCCCTTCTTTTGCAACTCCAAGAATGTCATATATTAGGTCTTTTGTAATTTCTAGTGCCCCATTCTCCAACACAAGTCTATTTGATGATGGGTCATAGTTGTCTAAAAGGTAGTAGGTTAAATTTGGTGGTAACTCTCCTAAGTCTATTTCTAATAAACTACCTAGACCCATTCTCTTGACAACCTCTTTTTGTATTGTAGACAATGACTTTATAGCTGTTGTAAATTTCAGGGGTGTCATTCTTGTTTTAAGTTTTCTATACTTGCTTTCTAATTCTTTGTCCGAATCTTCATCTTCTACTATCTTCGGTTTTTTCCTTCGTTTATCTTTCCCGTCTTTATGTTGCAAACTTTTCCTTTTTTTTGCTTACTTTCTCTTTCTCTTTCAGAACCTTTTTACCCTTCTCCTTATTCTCCTTTGACTTCTTATCCTTGTTTTCCTTCTTACTTTTGGGCTTTGAGCTAGAAAGTTCAATCACTTTTCTTTTTTCTTTGATGTTGTCACTTTTTTTGTCTCAAAATGTGCCAAATGTTTGGATTTTATGAGTAGCCTCTAATAATCCTATGATTATGTCAGAAGGTTTGGATTTTGGAATCTCAAAATATGCCAAATGGTTTGGATTTTGTGATAGTCTAAAAGAGTCCTACAACCGTGTCAAATCCAGTGGGCATGTCGTTGTGATCTGTCTATCAATGTATACCATTTCTAGGAAACGTCTCTTATCATTGCAAAGTGTGATGAGTTGGCATAAGATGATTCGCTGTGAAAAGTCTAGAATAGATACAACATACTCAGGTGGTCACAAGCATCTATCAGATAGATGACATCATCAGTATAGACCATGCTAATGTAAGTGTGATCTTGATGAGATTCAAGATGCATGACTTCAAATAAAGAGTTTGTTGTCGTTACAGAGTGTAATGAATTCACATGATGTAAAAGAAATACGACGTAATCACGTTGTTGCCAACATCTATCAGATAGATGAAATTGCCAGTATAGACCTAGCCATTATGAGTATGATCTTGATAAGACTCAAGATGCATGAAAGAAAGAGTCTTCAAAAGGAAATAGTTTCTGAAAGTCATGACACAAGGATAATGAGTAATCCATAGGTTCTGAAAAGATTCAAAATGGAACATATCGGATTCCATGAGCTTCTGCAAATTGGATCGATCATAGGTGTCATGGACTTATCCTGATGACTTGATGCTTGGAGCATAGTAAGTTGGATTCAGGATACAACCTGGCTAAGAATACTGGACGAATTATTTGAGCACACGTGAGAAAATCATTGAGAAATGATTGGGCTGAATGTAATAATAATTTGAAAGGAGTTTCAAATATGTAATTATTAACATCAGAATATGGTGCTAAAGGACTTCATGGTTAAAGAGTTTCGTTGGTATTCTGATGGAGTGTGTGTGGCTCACCGGCACATCATAACATCTCGAAATAATCATTAAAAGTATAATGATCAAAGTACTAGAACCCTTTACAAAAATCCCAATCTAGTTACTTTAGGAAAAATGTGAATTTGATGCTAATCTATGAAATTGCACATTGCACTTTATGAAACGTTGGTGGAGTATGTGTGGTTTACTGGCACACCAATAGGGGTTCATAAAGAGTGGCAATGGGTTTCTCGGGTGTTATCATTGTTGATGGAGCGTGTGTGGTTTACCGGCATATCAATTTGAGATGATAATTGACCCCGAGAGTACCAAGCTAATTTGCATGGTTATTCACACCTAGTTTGTGATCCTCGGCATCCCAGTCACAAACAGTGGGGCATATCCGAGATTAAACATGCCATTGAACAGTTCAATGAATCTTACAGATCTAGGAATTTCATAAGACTGAAATTGATAAATGTTATCTACCTTAATGACCACTGTATTATGATTACGGCATCCCTCTTCACAGCGTAGTTGGGGTATTTTGGATCCTAGCCTTGTTAAATAATATATATTGGGTAATTATTTAAAAGGATTAATTAAACAAATAAATTCAAATTTTACATATGTCTGAAGATAGTGTCAATTCTTCTCCTTCCCCTCCTTCACCCTTTTCTGAGAGCTTCAAAAAGCACCTGTTAAATATGGTAAGGCTGACTGGCCTTGACTGTGTGATATGGTTTTGCAATTAGAGAATAGTTCTCAGTTCTGCTGGCGAACCATATCCAACTGAGTGTCTGCTCCCAAACATGGCATCACACAGCAGCTTGTGATGAGCATGACTCCTTGACTATTGAGTCCAATGAAGTTCGTTACCTTATGCTATTGATCATTGACCCCGAGTTCCACAGGGATTTAGAATTGCTGGGGTCAGGTAAGTTAGCACAGCTGGTTGAGGAAAGGTTCCGAGAACTAGTTGAAAAAGGGATCGAACTAGGATCTTTAGAGAGCTTGAACTTGCAAGCTAGAAAGAAGTAGCACCAGTTTGTATGTTCCCAAGATTGAGGGATACATAGGCAAACATTATCGAATTGGTTTCCCTTTGTGATTGAGAGTTAAGCATTAGCTCGACTCGCTGATCTGTTCATCTAGATGAACAGAAAGGGTAACCGGATAAGACAATCGTGGAAATGCATTAGATGTCGACTCTGTATGAGTCATTCATGGAGAAGCATAATTTCATTGATTTAGCTGCTTCAGGATTGAGTCCAGTATTGAGGCACATCAAGAAATGATCAAGATCGTTTGGAGCGATTGTTCGATGTTTCAAACTGGGAATCCACAAGGTGGGACACAGTCACAAAAAGATTATAAAATTGCTCCAAAGCCGAACAGTTTTGGCAACTCATTAATATCTTAAAAACTCGAAACACATGATCCTCATTTCCTTGATACAGGATGTGTCTTCACATTTTCTCTATATGCACGGATCCTGTAGGATGCGGGATGTTGTCGCACAGGAGCATATTCGGATTGGATCTGGAGCTCGTGCAGTTTTTGGAGTTAAGCTATGTATTTGTTCGTGTCATTAGTTTATAGATGCATATGACATGGATTCGCATAGTACATTGTTTTGAGGATAATTCTGGTTTAATAAAAAAAATTTTCTTTTAAAACATGATTGTTTTAATTATCCTCGAAATGTTGTGTGAATGTGTTGATGGCATAAATGGTAATAACTTGAATGTTGACACATCCAATGGGATTAGATTTATAAATTGTGTTCCTTATGATTGTTAAAGCAAAATTTTATGAGAATCACTTCAACCAAAGGTCCAGTTGGACATGACTTTGGAATCATTTGACTTAGAGTCACATGATGAATTGAGTGCTTAATAAGATTAATTGTAGCAAGAAATGAATCACCTAAAGATCCAATGGATAGGATTTTGGAATCAGTTGACTTGGAGTCAGGTGATGATTGCATGTCTTGAACAATATTAAGAAGTCATAAATTTACATAGGGATGTAAAAGACCTTAAGATTTTGAGTAACAAACACATAAGTTAATGTGTATTGCTCGAATCTTCGAACAAACACGGTTAGTTATACTTCATGATATTTTGCCAAATAGTTTGACAAATATGGTTTCGCTTATCGGAATAAGCGATTGATTGGAACCTTGAAGTGTTCAAGGACTTCAAAGGAAGTATAAGATCAACAGAAACTGAGTGACAACATAGACTGAGAAAATGTTTCACAGTTTATCCTCTTCCAAGAACATTAATGGTTATAATATGTCTTAAGGAAGACAATGGAGCATTGATCAAAATAGTTTTTGATCCTTGATGTATAAGATACATTTCCGATTAGTATTTCAATGAATTGAATGTTCAACCAGTCAGGCCGCAGAAACAATATTCCGACCATGTCTTAGACTAAGTAGGTTATGCCGACACTGTCTGAAATGTAAAGTTGGGATCGTCCCACTAGTACATAGAAAGTCTAGGGTCATGTAGCATTCGTCCGAATCTCATGACAAGCCTGAAACTGATCAGCAATGTCATTTCATTGGCCATCCCGGCTGTACCTATGAAAGAAGAGTTCTTTTGGAAAGAACTCAAGTTCTAAGAAAACAGTGGGAGTAAGAATAATCCTGAATGAGTTCAGGGATTAGCCAAGTGAAAGAACCTTTAGTCACCACTGGGCCTTGACCAGGAATCGGATTCCTGTTAAACCTGACATACCCTCTCTTCGCTTGACCAGCAGTATTGGTCACCGTCATAAGGAGTTATGATCTGGTTGACATACCGATTAGTGGTAAAACACTAAAGATGGTACGGATAAGTAATCTGACTAATCGGAAGCATTGGTGAGCCCGGTTGCTGCCAAATAAGAGAACCTTAACACGAGACACAATCTATGTGACAGTTTGATTGATTTTACAACTGGTCTAGGAACCAGTGGGAGTAATTGAATCATCAAATGAAGGGAACATATAAATGTACTTACAGAACATCTGGTTGAATAAGTCATCACTTGGAGTCAAGCAATTGATTCTGAGAGAAGCACTCTCAATAGAAGATGAAATCCGAGAGGATTCTGCATGGCATAGTGTGAGTCGTTAGTGGAGCGTGTGCGGTTTACCGGCACACTAATAGGGACTCACATAGAGCATGCCATTACAAAAGGTATATGGCCCCGAGATTCGTCCCATGGGCATCTCGCAAGAAAGGATATTCAGATTCTCAAAATAGGCCAAAAGGTTTGGATTTTGTGAATAGCCTGAAAGATTTCCTTTAATATGTCGGAAAGGTTTGGATTTCGGTTTCGCAAAATGTGCCAAAAGTTCTGGATTTTGTGAATAGTCCGAAAGAGTCATATAACCATGTCAAAGCCAGTGGGAGTATCGTTGTTATCCTCTATCACTGTATGTGGGTTACATACTGGTTCTAGGAAACGTCTCTTATCATTACAAAGTGTAATGACTTGGTGTTAAGAAACGGTTCACTATAAAAGACATTAAGAGATACAACATACTCAGGTGGTTGTGAACATCTATTAGAAATGAAGAAGGTGCAACATACTCACGTGGTTCACACACATCTATCGGATAGATGAAATTGACAGTATGGACCTAGCCATTGAAAATATGATCTTGATGAGATTCAAGATGCATAAGAAAGAGTCTCCGAAAGGAAATGTTTACCGGAAGTCATGACACAAGGATTATTGGTAATCTTTGGATTCCGAAAGGGTTTGGAATGAGATTACATTAGGTTCCACGAGCCTTTTGGACCAATCAGAAGTATTATGAACATATCCTGATGACTTGATGCTTAGAGCATAGTAAGTTGGATTCAGGATATGAACTGGCTGAGAGTACTAAATGGATTTTGAACACGCGTGAAAAATCATTGGGTAATGATTAGGGTGAATGATTTGAAAGGGTTTTCAAATCAGTAATTGTTTACACCAGGATGTGGTACTATAGGACTTCATGGTTAAAGAGTTTAGTTGCTTTCTGATGGAGCGCGTGTGGTTCACCGGCACATCACGATACATCAAAATAGTCTTAGGGTGCAGTCATGTAGACTAAAGACCCCGAGAACCATGGGCAGTCATGGTACACATCACCGAAATGGAGTTGTGAGAGAAATAGACAAAATGACAAATTGAGATATCATCGGAAGAGTATCCGATTGGATTATCTGCAATAGAGTGTATAAGTGTTAGACACTTGGATACATAGAAAGAGTGAAAAGGTCATAGACATAGATATAAAAGGCTTGAATTGAAAGTTTAAAAGAAAATAAGAAGCCCATAGTTATGATAAATCCGACTTGGTGATTACCTCGTGGAGACTTGGTAATAAGCAGGAGTAGCTGCCAGTCGGATTTTATGTTTCGCTTTTGCATGTTTTACTTCCCGAATAATTTGATTATTCGAAAGGTCCACAGTCGCTCATACTTTTGGGAAGTTAGTATTGAATCAAGACTGTCATGAATTGGTTTGTAGATTGTCTAAGGAGTTAGACATTGCAATAAGATTGCTGCAACGTTCATGAGTACTTAGAAATGGATATTTGAGTATTGGATAAACCCGCGCTCAATAGATTGCTTCATGGATTACATCACGAGCAATGTTGAGACGATAATATCTTATGATCTTGAAGTGGAGAGATATGAGTTATAATTTACGAGGCGGTTGTTCATTGATAGTACGAAAATGCATCGGTAACTCGATGTTATAAAACGTGCTGTTGTGAATAATTTGTTTGGTAAAAGATATAAGCATATGAGTCGAAGCTTATTCGTCCCTTGACCCTGACGGGAAACAGATATCTGTAGGCCTCTCGATGATTTTGAAGTTGACTAAAGTACTGGCCAGCCAGGACTGAATTGATATGTTTAATTGGAAGTCTTATGTCATATGCAAAATCGGAAATCAGGAAACAGTGTGTCAGACAGAGATTGATCTCAATCCATGTCTCATGTCTGAAAATATCTTGTTGGACGGAGGATCATCTGATCACTTATCTATGGACAGAACTGACTAGGTCAGAGTTCGGCAGCGGTTTCTAGGAAGCTACAGATGCTGATTAATTAGAGGTTAAATTGGTAATTATAGTCATAGACTTATCCAAGTGGGAGACTGTTGGATTAGGTGTCTAAGCCATGACTAATAATTGGTATTTACCTAATTAATAGTAGCATAGTCCATTTGGGTTGCCCTCATAGCTGGAGGTTTGGTAGAAAGTTCGGTAGAGAGAAAGGTTGATTTATTATGTGATTAATAAATCAACATGAATTAAATATATGGTTTATTAATATATTGAAGTGATAATATATTAATTAGAAACTATATTAATTAATTAGAAATTAATCTGGAATTAATTGGATTTAATTTGGTGATTAATTTAAGGTGCAGGGACTGGATCTGTAATTATTCAATAGTTGAGTAAGTGGCAGTGTGAGTGTCCAGTGAAAATCGATTTTTATATATAGGACATATATATATATATATATATATATATATATATATATATATATATATATATATATATATATATATATATATATATATATATATATATATAATCGATTTTGATAATTAGAAGATAAATAGGAGGTTTGAATTATAAGATAAAAGGTTTATCTTATTTGAATTCAAATAGGTTTATCTCTAAGGCTTATCAACTGGTCATCTCGAAAACTATAAATAGGGGTCCCTAGACACCCTATTTTTGCGCCATTTTTCAAGAACCCTCTCAGGAATTTTCGATCCTCATCTTTAGCTCCCTGGGTGTGACTTCACTTGAGGCAGGATAATTTTGCTGCTTTGCTTCCAAGAAATCTAAAGGTTAGTTTTCTGGTTTTATTCTTTAGAAATTTTTGTTGGCCTTTTAGGAACTTGTTATATGTTCAATTAGAAGAAAACATAGATCCTTCTAGGCTGCATGTGAACTTAGGTTTTAGTTCATTGGTTGCAGAAAACCTTTCACTTAGGTCAGGTGTAACATCAAACAAATTATCACATAGATTGAGTCATAAAATCCAAACATTTGGCACATTTTGAGACATCTTGTTTGTGATCCTCGGCATCCCAGTCACAAATGGAAGAGCATAATTCGAGATTAAACATGTCATTGAATAGTTCAATGAATCTCACAGATCTAGGTGTTTCATAGAAGCTGAAATTGATAAGAGTATATATACCTTAATGACCATTATGTTGTGATTCCGACATCCCTCTTCACACCATAGTTGGGGTATTTTGGGTCCTAGCCGTGTTAAATAATAATTGGTAATTATTTAAAAAGGATTAAAATTAAACTAATAAATTATGATTTAATAGATGTCTGAAACCAGTGTCAACTCTCATACTCCTCCTCCAACACCCATTTCTGAGAGTTTCAGAAAGTATCTATAGAATATGGAAAGGCTGACTGGCCTAAACTATGTAGAATGGCTTCGCAAATGGAGAATGGTTCTCATTTTTTCTGGCAAGCCAAATCTGATTGAGTATCCACTCCCCATTCCACTGAAGCATGGCATCACAGAGCAGCTTTGTGATGAGCATGACTTCTTAATTGAGTTAGCACGACTGGTTGAGGAAAGGTTCCGAGAACTGGTTGAAAAGTAACGAACTACGATCTTCAAGGAGCTTGAAGTGTGCAAGCTAGTAGAAGAAGTAGCGTCGGTCTGCATGTTCTCATAATTGAGGGATACATAAGCAAACTGTATAAGCTTGGTCACCCTATCAATCGTGAGTTGAGCATTAACTCGACTCGCTGACTAGCCAGTACGATCTGTTCATCCAGATGTACAGGAAAGGGAACCAAGACAAGACTATCATGGAAATGCATTCGATGTTGACTCTGTACGAGTCGTTCATAAAGAAATATAGTTCCACTGATTCTGCTACTTCGGGATTGAGTCCGGATATGAGACACATCAAGAAGCGATCCAGATCGTCTACACCGGTTCTGAGATGTCTCAAACTAGGAATCCACAGGGTGGGATACAGTTACAGAAAGATTGAAAGATGCTCCAAAGCCGAATCGTTTGGCAACTCAAATATATCTAAAACTCAAAACTTCTTATCCTTAATTCCCTGATACAGGATGTGATTGTCACATTTGCTTTGTATGAAGGGACTCGGTAGGATGTGGGGCATTGACGCATAGGAGCACATTCGGATTGGATCACGAGCTCGTGTAGTTTTGAAGTTTAGTCAAATATTTTGATCTTGTTGTTAGCTTATTAGATGTGTATGAGACTGTTATCATATAGTACATTGTTTGAGGATAGTTTTTTTGATTTAATAAAATGTTAATTTTCCTTTCAAAGCATAGTTGTTTAAATTATCCTTAAAATGTTGTATGAGTGTGTTAATTTCATGAATGGTAATAACTTGAATGTTGATGCATCCAAAATGTATTGGATTTATAAATTGTGTTCTTTATGATTGTTAAAGTAATTTTCATAAGAATCGCTTCAACCAAGTGTCCATATGGACATGACTTTAGAATCATTTGAGTTGGAGTTACGTGATGAGGTGAGTTATTAATAAAATTAATTGTTGCAAGAAATGTATCACCCAAAGATCCAATGGACATGATTTTGGAATCAGTTGACTTAGAGTCAAATGATGAATACATATCTTGAACAAATTAACAAAGTCATAAATTTACATGGAGATGTAAAAGACGTTGAGATTATGAGCAATGGACACATTAGTGAATTGTTCGAATCTACACAATTAGTTATACTTCATAATATTTGCCAATTAGTATGACAAATATGACTTCGCTTATTAGGATAAGCGTTTGATTGAAACCTTGAATTATTCAAGGACTTCAAAGGAAGTATAAAGAACAACATAGTTTGAGTGAAAAACATAAACTGAGAAAATGTTTCACAGTTCATCCTCTTCCAAGAACATTAATGGTTATAATGTGTCTTAGGGAAGAAGATTGAGCATTGGTCGAAATAGTTCGATCCTCGATGTAGTAGATACACTTCCAATTAGTTTTCGATAAATTAGATATTCAACCACTCAGACCGTAAAAGTATATTCCGACCACATCTTAGACTAAGTAGGTTATGCAGACATCATCTGAAATGTAAAGCAGGGTTCGTCCCACTTGTAATAGGGGGTCCAGGGTCATGTAGCATTCTTTCGAACCTACAGCTTGTATAATGTTGAAAACGTCCTTTATTGCCAAGGGTATTATTCTTGGAGAATTATGATTACCCTACGACACTACAGAAGTAATTACTCCAAATATTTGGAAATATAAAGAAATCAAAGTGTAAACCTGGTCACAAAGTAAAGCAATCCATAAACATCTCGTTGGGAAATTTGTTGTACTATAAGCATGCATGATGACATGCTTGTATGGTAGAGAGAGATGCAAATAAGAGCCTTTATATGCAAAATTCACGAAAAGATTATCATTTGGTCTTCAAGAGAATGACATGGAGCAAAAGTGAGAGCCCTTATGTGTAAAATTCATTTAAAGACATTGCATACAAATAGGCATGTACATGATATGACGTTAAACTAAAAGCTTACTCATGCCGCCAATGATTGGTAGAAACTCCAATTAATAACCAAAAACAACAAATTCTAAGAAAGATAAAGGAAGAAGAAGCATACCAGATGTGCTTCTTCACATGAAATGCAAGTATGGAGGCAAGTCCACCCTTTTATGCAAACTTGGTTCAGCTTCCAAACTGTGCACAATAGTCTCCACCGCCTACATTCAAAACGATTACATAACAAAATTAAAAAAATAGCATGCTAATAGAAAACCTGTTCTGTGATGTTTATTAAACTAGCATGCTTTGGTATCCATGTGATGTTTATTAAACTAGCATGCTAATAGAAAACCTGTTCTGGAAAAGTCTGCCCCTGTAAGAAACAACCATGAAGCAACCAGGAATTATATCGAGAAAGTTATAAACAAGTATAGAGCAAAAAATTACCTGAGCAGTCAAATAATTTGCGAAATCTATCAAACACATGAGCCGCACTGTCACACCCCCGACCGAGGCGGCGGAACATGCCGGGCTGTGCGACTAAGTTCTTGGATCACAGGCAATTGAATATACAGTACAAGTACAACAATAAACCAAAGGATAGCTGTATTTCATCTTGAAGTTTGAATACATGGTTCTTACAAATAATAATAGTAGAGTACATGAAATGCCTTAACAGATATAACAAAACTAAGTTGCCTGAAATCCGTGAAGATTTCCATCTTCGGAAAGTCTCATTGATTTCCTGAGAATACATGTAGTTTTGAGGGTCAACACAAGGTTGGTGAGAGTTACAGGTTTTCTGCTAAACACAGCACTGATACTTTTAAAATAACTAAAAGTATTCCTTTTGTAAGTATAACCATACTTGTAAATGAGTTTGTAAAGACTTGCTGAAAATCGTAAGTAATACCATACTTATAAATGAATTGTATAGAGTTTTTGAAAACCATAAGTAATACCATACTTATAAATGATATGTACGTTTATGAGAAAGCCATCAATGTTTATAGTTGAGTCCTATAACCGAGCTATTCGACTGAAATGTACCCCCTACAACGCTTCATGGACGTCGTAGTAATGAAAAAGATAAGTATCACCTACATCGATTTGCAAGTCGAAGTTGTAGCTAACAACAATAGGTGGGGGTGTCAACCCGTATAGATCTATACATATGTATCTCGCTCTGTTTGATTAACGGTTATAGTAGTGTGGGGTCTAGGTATTTCTACTTAGTTATGAATAGTGTCTCACTATCAAAGCCATTGATAAATGTAGGATAGACAAGTCTCATCCCAAAATGGTTTTTGTTATAAAAGCCAAGTATGTTGATAAGTATATACATAATAGTGTACAATACTCGCTTATTGAAAACATTTTATATAGCTATAATAACATTTATAAAACTTGATATGAAATTGGTAAATGTTTATATTGCACATGTATTCTCCCCCATAATATATAAAAGCATAGACAAAGGGGCCGTAACACTCACTTTTGAAGCGTGAATTCAGCTTAGATTTGAGAATAATCGCGTTCGAGAAACACCGCGAAATAACACCAACGAAGACTTAAGCGGCAAAGGGGCAAAGGAAGAGAGGAAGAAAGCTAGATGCTTGGTGAATTGGTGAAAATAAATGAAGAAGATGCATCTTATTTATAGGGTTGAAAATCACTATTCGTCACTATTCACGTCACTATTCACGAGGTAAGCGCTTACATAATCATTACGCTATGCTTTCCGATTTTATAATTAGTATTATTTTTTAGACCGGAGAATTGTTGAGCCGAGTGCACTGATTCTAGAAACCTAAACATATAATTTTTTCGAGTTGCAGAACATCGGGAAATCACGTTTAAATATTGCGTTCATTTATCCGCAGTATCCGATTAGTTGACTTTTATAAATATTTTTACTAAAAATATTTCTAGTATGGAATCCAATAATAGACCATAGCCTGAGTCCAATAATGTTCTCGGAATTTCCATATGAGGTGTGCAAGTGCCTCAACGGATCGAAACGATTTATATAGTTAAAGAAAATCAGTGTTACACTGGTTTGTTTTGGCTTGTTTTCTTATAACAGTCGTAACTTTTGCATATGAGCTCCGTTTTGAATGTTATTTATATTTCTGGAATCAGGGAAACATGTACTCTGAGGTTAGATTGCTTGTTTTGTTTCACAAATGGTTAATACTTATTTTCAGTTTTTCAGACGTATTAACTAGGGTTTCAGTTTGTGCTTGAGATATTCCATTATAGGAAGTAAGATTTCATCTCGTATCTTATTTTAATCGCAATGACACTATATTTTCCAAAGTATGCATTGAAGCTCAAAAGGTTTGGTTATAAAGAGGTTTACGGTGAATTAACTGTTTATAGTTCTAGGTATAAATTTCCGGGATGTCACATTACCTCCCCGTTAAAGGAATTTCGTCCCGAAATTATTTCATAACATAACACTTCTACTCGATCGTGTAGAAGTCACACGGGTCGTGTTTCAGTTACTGTAGCATCCAGTAGCATCAAGTAGACTTACACGGGTCGGGTTTCGAAGCACGGATCGGATTTTTAAAAGTTAACGATGCTAACTTTAAAGGTTAGTGTCTCTAACCTGCTTCAGTGGGGTTATTTGGACAGCTTTCCTCATTTACCCCATTTACGAACCAAAATCCTCCTAGGTTATTTTCATAGCAAAAGGTGCGAAATTTGGTCATTTTGATCAAGGATTTTGTGTAGTAAAAGTTTGTGGAGATTGGATTTAACACCTGAAATGCGTTCTCTAGTTCTTAATTCACAAGGTTAGTTATTTTGAGTTTTAGGGTTTCAAACTCTAGATGTCCAAATCTGAAAGTATGCTTCAATTCATCTCATGTGTTGTTAGTGGATTGCTAATATATGTTGTATTGAGTCCTCGTTGCGAATATTGTGTTGTTTTAACGATTGATTTGGTAAAACCGTGAAATTGGGGGTTTCGGTTTGATAGCATATGATATTCACTAATTGTGATTTGTATTAGCTATTTATTTCTTAATCATTTGAGTTAAGTATTCTGGAAATGCCTGAGGATGTTTAAGATATGATATGTGATTTCATTTTACAGTTGATACTCGTAGGATGGAAGGAAGTACGTAAGATACAGGTGGACCACGAGATGCACCTATGCCAGGTGAGTAGTTCTAATTCATTATTTATGATTATATTATGATATAATTGAATCAACTGTAAATCTTAATTGATTAAGATAATCAATTTGTACGAGTTATACAAGGTTGAGAATTTCCTATCATAAACGAGTACTTGGTGTGATTGAGAACTCTAAGTGACTGGGATAATTAAAGAGATTGAGATCAATGATGTTTTGTTTTAGTAGTCGTTGAGAAATGATGAAATGATTTACTAAGTCTTAATTATTTTCTCATTGAGCTTAGTTAGCTCATAAAAATGGTTATGTTGTATGTATTATGGGTGACACGGGCAAGAAGATTGCAGAGGGATGAATGACTTAACTTGGGGCAAGACTTTTAGACTTTTTGTGAACTATGGCATTCTATTTTGTATAGTTTTGTAAAAAATGGTCTTTTGTAACCTAGTTTTGGGACATATTTGTATTAAGTAATCGTGTTTATGATAACTGCTTGTGCTTTTGTTTCTTAACTTTGATTACATTATTAAACACTTTTGGTTATTAGAGTAATTGTTGGTGTAATTTGGAGATAGGAAAATGGAAGTTACATGGAGGGATCCACATGTATCCCTTCCTTGCTGACTCCGTGTCCTAAGAAATCCACCTTTCACATCAAAATTCACATTTTTAAATAAGTACTGAAAATTCTTTGAACTATTTCCGCTATCAAGAGATATACATTTTTTTATTAAAAAAAAGTCTTTTCATTATCTTGTCCTTATCGGATTTAAGCAGCGAATGTTGAAAAAAATGGCACTTAGGGTAATGGAAATGTCGCACCTACTATAGATGTTTTGAATTTCGGTAGTAATAATGGGGGTTGTCCTTTCAGTTCTAGCTGTAAGATATTATATAAACGAGTATGTATCATTATTTGTATCTAAGATTCTTTTCAGTCTCATTTTTTTTTACTACTAGTTTATTCTTATATAATCTCAGATTTCCAAATCGAGGTATGGAAAACAGATCTCCTATGGAAAATTTTTCAGACACTGAGTTAAATTTCTTAAGGGAAGAGGGTACCTCCCTATCGTTTAATCAGATACCTCCACTGGAGTTTGGTAATTATAGTATCCTAAACTCCTTTTTATTTCTTATTCCTTTCTCTAGCGCTTTGATTTTTGTTTTAAATTATGTGAGGTATAGATTTTCCAGATATATTACCGCTGGATCAACTTCAAGATGATCCTGAAGTTTTTCCTCTGATGGGTATTCTCCCTGAAGATCCACTGCCTTTAAATGAAGACATTGCAACCCTAGAAAGATCTATGTTTTCTTCTATGAAAATAATAAACTAAAATCCTAAAGCCAACAATTATTTCTAAAGATCAAATAAGAAATTAACCAACCTTTTGATCTTGTTCTTGAAGCTAGCAGCAAAGAGATCCTGCCTCAAATGAAGTCACACCCAACAGCAATGGAGAAGACAGTCCAGCAGAGTAATCTTGGTTCAAAGATGGCGCAGAAAAGGAGGAGCCAGGTGCCTCCTTTTATAGCCTCCAAGGGTTACAGCTGAAACCCTAAGGAGTCTCCTTAGTGAGCAAGCCTGTTGACCACTTGGACCAGACCTCTTAAACCCTGATTAGGGTTTCGCCATCTATGGAGAAGCCTCCATAATTAGCGCCACTTTTGGTCCCTGTCCACTGGCCAGTCAGTATTCAACTATTGAATAATTACATAAACAGTCCCTGCACCTTTAATTAATTAATTGAATCACTGAATTAATTCCAATTAATTCTAGATTAAATCTTAATTAATTATTATAGTTTCTAATTAATATATTAACACTTAAATATATTAATAAACCATTTAATTAATTCTATTGATTTATTAAACAATTAATAAATCAACCTTTTACTCTACTGATTAATTAAGGTGCAGGGACTAAAACTGTAATTATTCAATAGTTGAGTAAGTAACAGTTGAGTGAGTGAGAGTGGTGAACGAAATTATATATGGAAACATATATATTTTCGATTTTGATAATGAGGATAAAAGGGTTTGAATTATTAAGATAAAGGCTTATCTTAATTTGAATTCAAAAAGGTTTATCTTTAAGGTTTATCTGATCACCATTTGGAGCCTATAAATAGGGAGGCTCACCCTAACCCTAAAGCCACGATTTTGAAGCTCTCTAAGAAGGTATTTTCGGCCAACAACTCCAAGCTAGGGTGTGACTACATTTGAGGCAAGAGGTTTCTGTTGCTTTGCTTCCAAGATTCACTAAAGGTTGTTTTTCTTGATCTTTCTTTTAGTTAATCTTTTTCTGGCCTTCTAGGAATTGTTATATGTTTAATTAGGAGAAAAACTTAGATCTAAATAGGTTGCATGTGAACTTAGGATTTTTAGTTCATAGTTGCAGAAAACCTTTCACCTACAACGTCATTTTAGTTATTTTTAGTTTAAATCTTCAGGCATGGACTATAAATTAATAACTTAATATGCATCGCTTATTTAACTAAAAAGTAACTTGTGTCCGATTAATACTTAGGTTGTTAAATACTCAACACGTTTGTATTTAGGCTTAACACTTTATATTATATCGATTATTAACCATAAAAATGATAACTTGCATTTTAATATAAACTACGTTCGTTTGTTTATAAAAATATTACTTTCGAAATTAAATTTTGGGGGTAGTCGACTTTATATGTATAAAATTTTTACGCAATGCAACGTTTTATTAGTCAGATCCTTAGCATATTTAAATAGTAACAACTATATTACCTTTGAAACTGAATATATATTTATATGCTTACTAGATACAACGTCGTAAATAATATATCCGTATATATCTACAAATTGGATACGATAACTGTTTAATATAAAATCCTTCAAAAAATATATAAAAAATAAATATATACAAATAATATAAAACATAAGTGTTGTGTATATTTAGACATATATCCTTTTAAAAATTAAAAATAAGATTAACTTATATATATATATATATATATATATATATATATATATATATATATATATATATATATATATATATATATATATATATATATATATATATATATATATATATATATATTCCCACTTTAGACATTAGTAATGAAATAACATATCTCTCCATATTTACGTGTGTGTGTGTGTATATATATATATATATATATATATATATATATATATATATATATATATATATATATATATATATATATATATATATATATATATATATATTTGCAAATGCCATTCTACTAGAAGAACCATTTGAAAATTATTACCACCTAGTCTTAGCATGTATGAACCTTTTGAAACTATTTTACCCACCACCCTCAACATAAAACACACACACACACACACAAGAAAACCCATTCCATAACTTTCAAAACAGAAAGGGCAATCATCTAGAAGTTCTTGGGCCAGGATAGGGTGGAGGTTGGTGAGTAGGGTGGGTGGGGGTGGGGTGGTAGGGGTACATGGGTTAGGTGAGACAATTTAGGGTGGGTAAGTGGTGGGGATATGGATAGGGTAGGGTCAAGTGGGTAAGGGTAGGGTGGCGTTGGTAGGGTGGGTGTTGGGGGTAGGGTAGGATGGAGTTGGGTAGGGTGGATAGGTGGGATTCGGGTAGGTAGGTGTGGGTGGGTGGGGGTGTGAAATATGGGTAGATGTAGGTCATCCGTGTTATTGGTTAAAGGAGAACTCTATGGAGATAAAAGAAGAAAGCATGAACGAAGTGATGTAAGTCATCCGTGTTATTATCCAAGATGTGTGGAAAAGTTGCAGAAATGAAAAGTGCTTACCGGCAAAATTTAATAGCACATAAGCTTTCATCGGAGACTTTCACTGTTTATTCTCCCTCCCCGTCTCCTTAGTTTTCCTTCCAGACCTGTCCACTCCTAGCTCGACCTGAGCTTGGTTAAATCCAAACCTAATTTAATGACAACTCAACTCCTTTTGGATCCCACGATGCATATTCTAAAAGGCAACAGCGTGAATTAGTTGAGCAGCTGGGTCGGCAGTCATGGTGGTGTGCTGGGTGGGAGAGGATAACGTTGGTGGAAGCAGTGGAGATGACTGGTTTTGGAAACGGAAGTGGCGGTGCCGGTAAGGATAACGTTGGTGGAAGCAGTGGAGATGAGTAGGTGGATGGGTTTTACCTAGCTAGGTACATGTTCTCCAGCAGTGGGTACAACTCCTTGTAGCACAAATCAAACCAGAGAGAGAGAGACCGGTAGCTGGTAGTGGGGGTAGGAGGGGGGTTGGGTATTTTTTTTCTTTTATTTTTAATGTTTAAATTAGAATAAGTTGAAAGAAAAAATGAAAAAGAAATTCATTCAAAAGGGTAGTGTGGTCTTTTCACTTGAAGCATGGACCAAATCTGTAACAATTTTGCCACCACAGGGACCGTCAGCGTGAAATTTGAAAACGATGACTAATACTGCAATTTTGGGATAACCACAGGGACCAAAATTGTAATTTACTCTATATATATATATATATATATATATATATATATATATATATATATATATATATATATATATATATATATATATATATATATATATATATATATATATATATATATATATATATATATATATATATATATATATACTGAAATTATTTATTGTTCAACTATTGAACAATTACAATTCAGCCCCTGCACTTTTAATTAATCCAATTAATCCAAAAATTAATTCCAATTAATTTCTGATTAATTATTGATTAAATAATACTATTTCTAATTAATATATTAACCTCATAATATATTAATAAATTATTTATATTGATTTATTAATCACATAATAAATCAATCTCTCTATCTAAAAGTTATTTTGTCAAATTGCCAGCTATGAGGGCAACCCAAAAGGACTTTGCTACTATCAATCAAGTATATACCAATTATAGTCATGACTTAGACACCTAATCTAATATTTTCAAGATGGAGTATTTGGATTATTTTTTTCCGCATCAAGCGCGTTCTCATGACCATTTGACATTTTATGATCTCGTTGATCATAAAAAGGGGAAGATTGTTAGATATTTTATTGGTCATTCGAGAAGTTGATTACCGAAGATTATTTACGCGTTGCTTGATTCGCTTCCTATGCCACGTCATCCATTCCGGTCTTTGAGAGGAAGATTGTTGTGTGAAAAGTTCTACATGTATGACTTGGTGGCATGAGGAAAGCCCACTTATGCTTATGGGCTTATGTGCTTTACTCTTTATTATGTCTAGACTATAAATAGTTCATTTATTATTTGTAGTCTAATGATTTTAGAGGGAGCATAGTCATATCATAGAGAGAGAAATAATCATATTATAAAACACATCATATTGTAAAACCCGTTGTTCAATACAATCATTCAGCACATTGGATCCTGATCAGTGTCGTTCTTATTCCGCATTTTGTCAAATCTGTTCTAACAATAGATCCAACAGATAGTGTGAAGGATTTTGAAATCATCAGATTCATCAGTGCCAACCTAACAATATAGCATACACATACACACACACCCCCACACCCACACACATACACTCATATATATATATATATATATATATATATATATATATATATATATATATATATATATATATATATATATATATATATATATATATATATATATATATATATATATATATATATATATATATATATATATATAGGGTCCCGTTCCGGTGAGGACTCTTTTTTCGGTAAGGACTCGTAAGGACACCTCAAAAAAATTGAAAAAAAATATAAAAAAAATACAAATCATAAAATCGAGAATAGTACTATATCATGATCCAAAAAAATTTGGAAAAAAAAATTTGGATCATTGAGAAACAGAAATGATCCACAAAAAATTTTATTTTGTGGATCATTGTTTCATTATAAAAAAAAATAATGATCCAAAAGTTTTTTTCCGAATTTTTTTTTCTCCAATATAGTACTATGATCCATTTTATTATTTATATTTTTTATTTATTTTTTTTCAATTTTTTTAAGGTGTCCTCACGAGTCCTCACTTTAAGAAGAGTCCTCACCCGATCGCTTATCTATATATATATATATATATATATATATATATATATATATATATATATATATATATATATATATATATATATATATATATATATATATATATATATATATATATATATATATATATATATATATATATATATATATATATATATATATATATATATATATATATAATACATCACTCAAGACCAATCATGTATTTTTGGTGGGTTAGGATTTGGTCTGTCCCCAACCAAATAGAACCCATCTTCTCTGACATACCATCTACATTCTTTTATAGACTCTGTTGACGTGTACTGGGGGCAATGCTTGTTAGCTAATTTGTAACTGAAGACATCAAAGGAAGCAGTCTTTGACTTCCAAAAGAACTTAGAATAAAATAGTGTACTTCTACCGATATTCATACAAAACTGCCAATGTTGGGCAGCGTTAGGTGCAAGTGTCTTCCTGCCTAGGTCATCATTTTTTGATCGTACATGAGTTTCGATGGGATCTTTAATCTCGTTGATGATATTCACATGCCACAGTGATGCGAAATAACAATCTAGGTTGAGTGTTGTGTGAGCTACTGTAAATGAAAACAAATATGCATTTGTTGTGATTAATAGGCACAATAGCACGCAAAAAAAGCTCATTGTGCGTGCCTTGTATGAGTAAAGAAGAAAACATATCGTATCATATATATATACACGTATGTGTGCGTCTTTGTGTGTGTGCACGCCAAACATGTTTGTTAACACATTCAGAATAAATGATTATTTGTTATGTCATTTGAAATAAATGATTCCATCATGTTTTAGCTTATAAGAAAACTACATATTATGTAAAAATTACACAAATAATTTCAATATAGTAAGTTTTCTTTTTATGTAGTTGTAGTGGAAATTCTTGTTACATGAGTTTTAGAAACAGTAAAATAATAATATTTAAATACCTTAATATAATTCAAACTTCATGCCAAAAAAATAGATCAAATTGAAATAAAAACCATAACCAAATAAAAACCGAACGACCTCATTGTGAATTTAGTAGACCTGGCAATATGGGTCATGACATGAAAGACACGACACGAAAACGACACGAGTTTTCCGTGTATGTGTTTTAGAAATTCGTGTTTCGTGTCTGACACGTATTTTAAATTCGTGTTTCGTGTCTTATACGTGTCAAACACGAATTTACCTTTTTGACACGTATAAGACACGAATTAAATTCGTGTTACATGTGACACGAATAGACATGTATATACACGAATTAAATACAGTTTTCCTTGAAGTTTAGGGAGTAGTTTAACGTTTACTGATATACAAGGGACCAATTTAGAAAACATCATAGATTTTGTAAATAAACCTAATTCCTAAAATCATCGTATCCTCAAATCTCAAATCTGATTTCTGAGTTTCTGGCCGCAAATCTCAAATCCTTCCTGCTGCCGCCTTGCTTCCTTCCCGACCATCGATCATCGACTGCCGATTTCTGCCGCCTTGCTTCCTTCCCGACCGTCACTGCTTCCGCCTTGCTTCCTTCCCGACCGTCACTGCTTCTGTTTCTCGATCGCTGCTGATTTGCTTCTCGATTTCTGGTTGAGTCGCGCAGTCGACACCCGACATTTGAAGTTGAACCCTAAATCCCCGATCTCTTATTCTCGTTGAGTCGCGCAGTCGACACCCAAATCCACCTGCGCGACGATTTGCAGATCCCGGCGGCGCCTTCGATCGCTGCTCAACCACCTGCTTGACGCTGGTCAACCACCGATAAAAGTTGGAGTTTAGTAGTTTACTTGTTTTGAAATATTTTGTAATATTGTGGTAAAATTCGTGTTATAATTCGTGTTTTCTTGTGACACGGATAAAAAACGTGTCTGATAGTGTCGTGTCGCGTGTTACACGCATTAATTATGTGTCGTGTTCGTGTTTCATATCCCAGACACGTTTTATAATTCGTGTCGTGTACGTGTTTTATAAATTCGTTTCGTGTAAATTCGTGTCTGACACGAATACACGACACGTAGACACGGATTGCCAGGTCTAGAATTTAGGTTATAGATCTCTCATGAAAACCTCACGGACTTCTTTGTTCCTTGCTTACAAATTTGCGACGAGAGGTTTCACCCTAGTATAGACTTCTTGCTTATCTATTTACGAGGATATGTTTGACTAAACATCGTAAAAGGCCACATATAAATTTACACAAACGAAATATTAGATCATATTCGAATGAATCCACAAATAAGCTCAAAATGTTAAACTAACCAAAGCTTTATAGACAATTGAGAATCTCAAACAATAACTTGGAAAACAATACAAAGTAGAACATTTGCAAAATATTTTTTGACATGTGCCCCATATATGGAAAATAGCATGTACATGTACGAAATAAAATTCTACCATTATCCTTTTTAACATATGCATATCATAAACAAGTGTGCCTTTGGAAATCATCATTGTGTATTTCAAATTCCAATTCCAATATGAACACACAAACCCGAACTTATAAACAACTTTTAAAACAATTCCAAATTGCATCAACAACCCTTTTAACTTCATGGAAATTTAATTAAAGTTTGAACCTTAGCTTTCGATTTCATATAGAGTTCGAAGTAATTCGTTCCAAGTATAGTTTTATTGATATATCGTACCACAATGAACTACCTTCAACATGAGGCCTTGATGCCACTGTCACCGGTAGTCACCACCACTAGCAGTAGTTGTTTTGCCATCCTACTGAAAACCACTAGCAACAACAAGCTTGTTGACTTGTAAGTTCTAGAATCATGTTCTTCCTTATCTTGTTGCCGTATCTCATATTCTCAATCCTAATGTTTTATTGCAAATTACTTTTGCTAATTTCAAATGCTAAACTTCAATCTCTAGTTAACCGAAGCTACATGTTCTTAAATAATTTCATAATATTAACGAGGATTTATTTACCTTTAAGTTTTTGTATATCATTGTAGAAATCAGAGAAGTTTGTTGCACTCTTTTGGTTGGACCACCATCGACTTCTATCATCAGTGTTACTAGTAGTGTTGGTGTCCTACTCTACAACATCAGAGTGATGGTCACGACATGTCGTGGCCAGGATCTATGGCGACGACTTTAAGGGCTATGGCGACGACTTTTTCGTCTCTATAGCCTTCGATTATTGTAGTGTTATGTATGTTAGGAATTATTTTATAGGTTTAATCTTTGCATTTAAACGAGTTTAAAATAGAAAATATATTAAAATTAGGGGCTTTATGGGTTTTTCGGTTGGGAACCGAACAACCACAGGTTGTTCGGTCCGGCTCATGTGTTGTTCGGCTGGGCCTTTGTCTTTTGGGCTTAGGGTTTTAGGTTAGATGGCTTAGGGTATTTAAGGCTCTATTAGCCGCCACTTTGAGGGTTGGTTGTCTTGGGAAAGGTGCTAACTAGAGAGAGAAAATTCATTTGTTCAAGCAAGCGACCAAAGAACTTATGTATTAGTCTTGGTTTAATCAAGAATGCATTGACGTTTAAATCTCCTTGTTCTTGTTCTTATCGATTTGAGTGTTTGATTGATACCATTATTGTAGATCTTGGATTGTTTGGGACCTACAATTGGTATCAGAGCTTGATTTTGGTATCAATATTTTGTTTGTTCTTGGAGATTTTGAAGAATTTTGGGAGTTTTCATCTGTTTTTGGACTGTTTTTTTTTTTTACTGTTTTTGGTGTTTTTGTTCTTGGTTGATCTTCACTCAAAATCATCAAAATTACCATTTTTGATTCAAAATCGTGACTTACAGACTTGTTTAGCGAGTTTCAGATCTGAAATTGATTGTTCGGTTAGGCTCCTTAGGTTGTTCGGCGGCGGCTTGAGCTGATTAGGGTTTTCTGGAGTTGTTCAACGGCGGTGCTTTGCAGCTAGGGTTTCTTGTGGTTTCTCGGCCTAGTTAGAACTACTCGGTCAACCCATTAAGTTGTTCGGTGCATCTTAGGGTTTCTCAGTATTTCGGTCCCGCTGAGGTTTTTTGGTCCTTGGTTTTCGATCAAATTAAAGGGTAAAAATTTCGAAACTGGGTCAAAAAAAAAATTTCGGCAGAAAATTTTCGGGGTTTTCGACCATTTTTTCTGGCTTTTCGGTCTCGTTTTCGGTTAAAGTACTGTTGACTTAGTGTTTTTCAGTTTGACTTGTTAGTTGACTTTTGGCGTTTTTCAGCTCATTTTCAAT
This sequence comes from Cichorium intybus, assembly GCA_023525715.1. Lineage (NCBI taxonomy): Eukaryota > Viridiplantae > Streptophyta > Magnoliopsida > Asterales > Asteraceae > Cichorium > Cichorium intybus. Next base: position 77,513,073 of record CM042009.1, on the reverse strand, counting down.
GGATTTGACTACTACCAATTTGCATTCCGATCTCGATATCATGATGGTTACTGTTACCCGTATTCCCAGACTGTTAAATGATGAAGGCTTTGATGAATGGAAATTCAGATTTGAAAAATATGTGAAAATGAAGGACAACAAAATATGGAGAAGCATTGTGAGAGGTCCGGTTTAATAGAAAATCAAACGAATCAGAAAGTGAAGGCAATTTGGTGCGACAGTGGGACTGAATTCAAGAACGCGGTACTGGATAAATTCTATGCAGATAAAGGAGTGCAGCGTCAATACAGTGCTGCTCGTACACCGCAACAAAATGGTGTTGCTGAGCGTTGAAACAGAACTTTAATTGAAGCTGCACGCACCATGCTCTGCGATTCTAAATTACCGGTGTTCTTTTGGGTTGAAGCAATCAACACGGCTTGTTATGTTCAGAACCGGGTCATCATCAACAAGCGCCAAATGAAGACTCCGTATGAGATCCTCTATGGTCACAAACCATCTGTTGCACATTTTCGTTCTTTTGGATGTCCTTGCACCCTTCTTTATCTTGAAGCTACACTAAAGATCAACTCTAAAGCAGATGACTGTTACTTTGTTAGATATGCGGGTAAAACTGCCTATCGGGTGTATAACAATGTTACCAAACAGATCATGGAATCGTTTGATGTTCGGTGGCTAGAGGCGAATCAAACGGATGCTCGAGTTGGTCCCGACTGGATATTCAACTATGGCAAATTGTTGAAGTCTTTTAATGTGTTTTCTGATGTTGTCTCAAGCACACAGCCAGGTCCGAGTGGAGTCAACAGAGATGAAGATGAAGAAATCATTGATGATCCCATCATACCGCCCTTGATTTTTGAAGATCCTATTCTTAACGATGGTGCATCTCCTGTTTCCACTTCGGTTTCAACTGAAGCTCCTGCTGACTCATCTCAGATTGTTGGCGAACCACCGGTTGCTGAAGCATCTGCCACTCCTGAAGGCGTTATCAATTCTGAACCTGCTGATCTTTTCAACTCCACACTCATGGATTCCCTCTTTCCCGAGAGAATTCCCCAATGAGTATGTAGCAAGTGCCTCCCACGATTTCAGAGACTCCGACAGAGGTACTTCAGGCTGAGGCAGAATTGAAAACATAACAAACCTTCCAGTTTCTTCTGCTTCGCTCGAGCATGCTATTTCTTCAAAAGTACAACGCGATCACCCGATTGAAAATGTCATTGGCTCTCTTGACGATGAGGTTCAAACCAGAAGTCAGAGCGGTCATGTCAACGAGTGCCTCTACTCATGCTTTATCTCACAAATTGAGCCAAAGAATGTAGAAATGGCACTTAATGAACCAAGTTGGGTGGACGCAATGCATGAAGCGCTCAACCAGTTCGAGAAGCTGAACCTTTAGCAGTTGGTGGAATTACCCGAGGGCAAAAAGTCTCTTGATACAAGATGGGTTTTTTGCAACAAGCAAGATGACCAGGAGTTATTATGCGAAACAAGGCACTCCTGGTTGTACGCTGTTTCCGTCACATCGAAGGTCTTGATTATACCGAAGTGTATGCCCCGGTTGCACGATTAGAAGCGATTTGAATTTTCATCGCCTATGCCTCCTACATGAACTTTATTATATACCAAATGGACGTTAAGACTGTTTTCTTGTACGGTGAGGTGAAAGAAAAGATTTATGTTGATCAACCTCTCGGTTTCGTCAACTCCAAATTTTCGAATCACTTCTACAAGCTGGATAAGGCTCTCTATGGTTTTCATCAAGCTCCACATGTCTGGTATGCAAAATTGACAGATCATTTGTTGCAGCATGGTTACACTCGAGGCACCATTGCCCAGAAACTGTTCATCAAGCGCCAGAACTCCGACCAGATTGTTGTCCAAATCTATGTGGATGATATTATCTTTGGTTCAACGAGTGAGGCCTTGTGCAAAGATTTTGAGTAAGTGATGAAGAAGCGATTCGAGATGAGTTTGTGGGTGAAATGACGACATTCCTTGGGTTGCAAGTAAAGCAAAGTTCAACGGGTAATCTGCTTCACCAAGGAAAGTATGTGGAGGATATTCTTGCGAAGTTCAACCTCAAGGATGCTAAAGTTGCTAACACTCCAATGGCTGAGTGACCCTTGCTGACTTCAGACCCAGATGGCCAATCTGTTGATTGACAACGCCTAGTAATATCAAATATTTTAGTCGTTGTTGAGCTTTATTCTTAGTGAAATTATATCATATATACCGTGGTATTCTCACTTTTCGTTCCCGCACTTGTTTGGAAAGAAATAATGAAAACAGGGACCAAAAGCGTACAATTTGGAAGAAGTTTGAAGATCAAGGCAAAATCTGGCGGATTCGTACGTGCGCCGCGGGATTCACAAAGACGCGACGCGGTGATGAGGCGGTGAAGAAAATTCAAATACCGATAAAATGGGGATAAACCCGCACGTGCGCCACGGGATTCAGTTATGCGCGGCGCGGCCTCGTGATTTTTGCAACTATAAAGAGAGGGTCTTAGGTCGAAAAAAGCAGCGAAGACCTGGTGTAAAATCGACTCCCAAGGATCTTTGACTCTGAGTTTTAGCTTCAGCAACCATCATTTGGTATTTTTATGTTTTTCTCTTTAATTGTTAATTAGTTTTATAGTTAGTAGCATTTGGCTAGTGTCTTTAAGAGTGACAACCATTGATATTTAGTCTTAGTTTCTGTTTTGAATATTTGGGTTACTGTTTTGGACCCTTGGGATCTGAGTTTGTTAATGATGATCATTCGGTTTATGTTAATTGCTCAGTTTTTTGGTTTTTATGCTTTTGAATGAGTTTTTGGATGTTTGGATTGTGTTTGATGTTTGGTTTTGATCTTGATTGCTTCTGATTTTGAAATATACTTCTGATTTCAGTAGGTAACAAGGTTTAGTTATTAGTTTAGTTTAGTAAATGCTTGTTGGGAATTATTGGAATTTATGTTTTTTGGGAGTGTTTGGCAAAAGTTAGGAACTAGATCCTCTGATTGTAGCGTGACACTGCAGTTGGTAATCTGTCACCTGTCTCGACCACGTAACTCCTGTGGATCGACCGTGACTACCGCTATACTAGTGAGTGTTAGGTATTTTCTTATTTTTGACCGCACGACGACCTAGGAGTGTCAAATTTTGGCGCCGTTGCCGGGGAGTTGTGAGCTTGAGAATAGGTGATCTGTAGGACTTTTAGTTCTGATTTTTTGTTTTTGATATTGACATTTCAGTTAGTTAGTAATTTTTCTTTTGATTTTTCGGGCGTCTTCCACTAGTGCATGCGTACCTGTAGGGGTGGGCAATTATCCCCTTTGCGTATTGACTCAGAGATTGAGCGAACTGCGCGCAAGATCCAAGCACGTAGGCGTTTAAATACAATGAGTTTTAGTAATGTCAGTGGTAGCTTAGAGCATGTTGCCCAGGAACCCTCGGGTGAGGCAACGGGGATGTCATTTATTCCCTCGGTTTCAGAATTTCACATTGGGAGCACAAGTGCTACTGGTGGTGCAGCTTCAGCCCATGCACCGATACCATCATGCACTCCGTCGTCGATTCCACCATTTCAACCTTTATCCCAACCACAATCCACAAACGCATTTATATCTGCCATGTCTTGGGGAGCGCCGACCCGTGATGGCACCCCAGTATCTAGACAGCAGACACCCATTTCTCAACCCATTTCATAACCATCACCAGTACTTTTTAAACCACAAACCACATTCCCACCACAACAACAATACCAACAGCAACCTTCTCAGCAGCAGTACCAGTATCAAGAGGCTGAGGAGAGATATGAGGATGAAGACGAAGGATGGGTTCCACCAGCACCACAGCAACCATGGAACCGAGTTCGGGGACCTCCAAGAAGAGCACAACAACATCAACCATTACGAGGTCATCAGAGATATAATGATCATCACTTTTACGGTAATCCTGCTCAGCCCTTGTATTTTGCACAACCGAGGGGGCAATCGGTTGCATCGCACTTCCAGCCACGGGAGTACGATGACTCGTCGCCAATTTACATTCCAGAAAACATTGAATCACAAGTAGAAATTAGGCCTCTGTTGTTAGGAATATTACCGGAATTTAGGGGATACAAACAAGATGACCCATACAATCACTTGTATGAGTTATAGCAATAGCAAACGCTAACACCCCTAGGAACACCAATAAGAACATTTTTAGATTAATATTGTTCCCATTCACTCTGAAAGACAAGGCCAAATATTGGTTCACGTCTCTAGCATCGAATAGCATCACTACTTGGGACCAACTCAAAGCTAAGTTCTTACAAGAGTTTTATCCGGCAAGCAAGACGATGGAAATCAGGAGGGCTATTCAGGATTTCCAGCAGAAGCCTGGAGAAGCTTTTCATGAAGCATGGGATCGTCTAAAGGAATTGATGAGGTCGTGCCCTCATCACGATATTCCAAAGTGGCAACTGGTTAAGGTATTCTTTGAAGGAGCAAGCGAGACGAACCAAGCCATGATCAACGCATCATCTAGTGACACTATTATGATGCAAGACCCAGAGGAGGCTTGGCAGTTTTTGGAATAGTTAAGTAATGGCTCCAAGGCGAATTTCTCCAAAAGAAAGACGGTAGGCACAGCTGCAGCAATAGGAACTGATGCCGATTGGAAAAAGGATGTAAAGAAGGAAATAAGTGAGCTTAATAAGAAATTCGATAGACTCATGTCTACTCTGCAGAATGGACCTCAGAGCCAGCCACAAGGAGGTCAAGGAGGACCAAAGACTCAAGAAGCAAATCAGGTCTATGGTCAGGGTCAAGGTCAATATAACAATGGACGACCCTATAGACCATATAACCAAGGGCAGCAGAATTTCAATAATCAAAGGCAGAACAACTATCAGGGCCAATCATCTAATCAGCCTAGGCAATATCAACCCGTAAACAACAATAGCAATGCAAGTGGGAGCTGTAATAACAACAACAATAGGGGGCCCAACAATTCTATCAACAATGCCCCAGGCACTCACGAGGTTCTAGTCGCGAAAATGTATGAGATGTTCAACACAACGCAACAGCAGTCTCAAGCCAATGCGAAAGTTATCGCCAATATGGAGAGGCAAATCGCCCAAATGGCTGAAGACCAACGAAAAAGAGATAATGGGAAGCTGCCAAGTACCACAGAAGTCAATCCGACCCATGGTCAGCGGGCCGGGAAGGAACATGTCAACACTGTCGAGGCTGAATGGAGGAAAGTCACCCTGAAAGATTTGCTAGAATCAGGAAGTGAGGCTGAGAGTGAAAAGGAAGAAGAGGTTAAGGAAAATGTGGAAATTGAAGAGGAGAATAAGAAAGAAACGGAAGTAAAGGAAATTCCTGTTGAGAAGGAACCTCAACCAAAGGAGGACAAGGATGTCCAAGAGGAAAAGCAGCCAATAATAGCTGGAATTAAACAAAGAAAGAAGGATAAGAAGGGAAAGAAAAAGCAGGACGTGCCCAAATCGACGGGGCCATCAATGAACCAACCCTTGTGGGACGAGCTTAAGAACGCTCCTGAGGATACAAGAATTCTTCAGGAGATGTGTGAGAAAAATGGAAAAAGCAAGACTCCCACACCAGACACTTTGAGGTTGACAATAAAAGCTAGTGAGGCACTGTTGGGAACACTGCCCCAATAAAGAGAGGGATCCTGGATCACCACTGATTACTGCTACCGTAGGAGATGTGGTCATTAGGAACACTTTGCTGGATTTGGGGGCAAGTGTGAATGTGCTACCGGGATATTTGTATGATAAATACAAGAATGAGGAATTAGAGCCGGCAAAGACAGTATTACAGCTGGCTGATCAGTCAACCAAAGTATCCCGAGGTAAGTTGACCAATGTCATAGTGAAAGTTGGGGATTTCTTTTACCCAGTAGACTTCTTAGTTATGGAATATGAGAGTCTGGAGGACGCGCCCATGCTAATATTAGGACGTCCACTTTTGGCTACGATCGGCGCCGTTATTAATTGCAAAACAGGAGACTTGGATATCTTCTTTGGGTTGAAGAAAAGAAGGTTAAATATGTTTGGAAGTCCCATATCTCTACCTTAAGGGTATGATGACAAGCATTTCGACAGCAATATGATGATGGAACCAGGGATTAGGGACAAAAGCAAAATATGGACCCAAACAGGAGAAGGAGGAAAAGAGGAAGCTTTGAAGGAAACAAAAAAGCATCCGTTGTCTACCATTGACAAAGAGCAGCTACTGGACATGATGGAAATGTTGGAGGCAAGGCATCAGCAATACGAGAAAGATGCAAGGGAAAGAGAAGCAAAGGTCTTTCAGCTTCTGGAAGCCCAACAACAATGGATTAGCGGAGTTAGTGATAGGATGACTCAACTCACTTCATTGCTGTCAATGATGGCTCACAATTTCACAGCAGATCATAAGAAGATGCCATCAGGAATTCAAGAAGAGTAGGAGTAGGAATAGTATGTCTGGCTGAAGACGTTAAACTTAGCGCTTGTTGGGATGCAACCCATCTTTCATAAGTAGGTACTGTATTCTTAGGAGTAATTAGGAAGATTATATCATCGTCATTTGCAGGTATTATTGGTCCAATGCAAGTGTGGGGTTGTTTTGAAGAAAAATTGAATTTTTGATGACCGCGCCATGGTCAGGCAAATTGCATGCCGCGGGATCGTAAACCAACCCGATGCACAGGGGTTGATTTGAGGACACGCGCGCCGCAGTTTTCTCATATCTGCACCGCGAGAATCGATCGGTTGGTTTCCCTCGTTAAATAGGTAAGCCGCAACACTATTCACACACCCATGCCGCAGAGCTCTGATCATCGAAAATTTTCTCGTGTTTTCTTGCTCATTTCATGCACGCTACCAAGGTATGTCATTCTAACTAGTTTTTACTTATTTAAACTAGCGATTAGGCAGTTGATTCGGTTGATTTCTCCAAAAACTCAAAAACTTAGAAATCGACAATGCTGACTCGTAGGGTGTTTATTTTGCCAAATAATGACCCTAGATGAGTTAGTCGGTGCTTAGGCTACCTTGTAGTGTATTTGGATTGAGTTTAAAAAAGGTAAATCGTGATATTGGGTTTGGAATTTGAAACAGCCACTCGCCTCGCCGCGCCGCGCCGCGCCGCGGTGCGGTGCGGTGGGGAAGACAAGGACTGAATTTGCAAAATTTTTTGTGGCTATTTTCTTTTGTGCAGATGTCTTTCAGGCTTGACCACCAGTTCCTCCAGTTCCTTGAGGTATTGGATAGCTCTGTAGAGTTTGCCTCCAGGAGGGATGCACTCATAGGTCGCCGGGTTCTCGAGGCGATGATCATTGAACGGGATACCCTCAGAGACGCGGGGCTTTGGGGCGAGATCGAGCCGTTTCTTCACCGCACATGGACCCACGGGGATGCTTCATTCACATGTCGTGGTTGGGACAGGCTTATGGCCAACCAGGTTGACAGCGTGTACACCGAGCTCCTGTTAGAGTTCCTGTCCACTGTCCGTTTTTCACCGGGTTCGACGGAGGCCAGGTCCAGACTGGTACGATTTCGATTGGGGGGAGCCTACAAGGAGTGTAGTCTCCGAGAGTTTGGGAGACGCACGGGTATCTACACGGAGGCGGACCTCCACCACTAGCGTTTTACACCTTTTCTTCTAGAGTGTATTCAGGGGCAGCCCGCCAAGGATGCCAACACAGACATTTGGGTACCTTTGTCCAATGTATTCTATGAGGCGGGGACGTCCAGGGAGAGCCACCTCCGCGATCCGCTTCACCGGCTCATGCACCGCATCGTCTCCACCTCCATCATGCACAGGGAGGGGGCAAGAAGGTGTCCGGTGAGGACATGATGTATCTTTGGGTGCTCCTTGACCCCTCCAGGTTCCTCCACATCCCGTTTGCTTTAGCCGTCTCTCTATCCACCCGTGCGACGGGTGCATCTTCCAGCAGTCCTCTGGCCCGCGGGCATTACGTTACTCGCCTGGCCCGTTCGTACTGGAGCCTTACTGCTCCCACCGTAGCCTATTTGACCGCTTTAACTCCAGTTCGCACTTCGGCGCGAGCCCTAGAGAACATGAGGCTTATCGAGCAGCAGCGCCCAGGCCAGTTTGTGAGGGTGGCGACCGAGGTACCCCAGGACCCTCGGCCAGCATACGCCCAGCGAGGTAGGAGACGCCGGAGACCGGCAGCACCAGCAGAGCTAGCGCCACAGCCACAACAAGAGGATCCATCGACTATCCACCGATTGGAGGCCAGGATGGCGAGGATTGAGGAGCAGTTGGAGTGGATCGGTGAGGTACTTTTGGAGTTAGCCACACAGCAGGGACGCCGCCGCCGACCATTTTACAGCTCGGGCCCACGATCATGAGGCTGGTTCTTCCAGGCCACCAGGTGGCGATTGATGTATTTTTCTTATTTTTCTTTTGGATATCTGTACTGTACTTATGACACTACTATCTTTTGTTTGTTTATATTTTATTTTGTTTGTTTGTTTGCATTTAATCTTTTTGTGAGTTATGCATGAGATACCAAAATGGAGGAGTTGTTTCAAGCAAGTGTGGGGTCACCGTGCCCCCTCCACTTGTCTTGACCACTGGTGTGTTCACTGTTGCGCTACAACTTCAGAATGCTAAATCGAGGACCTTTTTGTGCGTATTATGTACCTGTGACACCGAGTACCAATCAAGTGATCTACCGTCCAAAGGGGTAACTCTTTCTCCCTTGTTCTGAATATTTTTTTGTACAACGGGACGTTGTACGGTTGTAAGTGTGGGGTGTGGACGGTCGAAAGAGTTTTTTTTGAAATTTTTGCGGGAAAAGACCAGTTTTCAAAAATTTTAGCAACTTTTTCAAAATTTTTAATAGATCGTAATTTTTAAACAAATAGTTTATTATTGTTTATAGCATTGGTATTTTTCGAGAAAAATACTATTTAGTTGTGATCATGCTATTAGTTTAGTCAAATAAGTTGAGTTTTATGAGTTTAGAAGATTGGACCGTTTTAAGTTTGGGATTTAAGAAGGAATTGTCAATCTGTGGCCTTTGTTGTTCGAGCCGGTAGGTCCGAAAAGGGTGGCCTCGAAGAGGCATTTATGCACCTTACCACCTAAGATCATCTGGTTTGGGATGATATTTCTGAAAGCTCATTACACGGACAACATCGAAAGTAATGGACAATTCTTTAATGGCCTTTAGAATCTGAATGAGTACGTACACTTCATTGTGGACAGAAAATTTGTAATCAAGGGTTCTTTAGAAAGCCATGAATTCCAAAGAACATTCCGATTATGTTTTCACGAACTATTTCACTCTAGCTCATAAGGCAATAAGCTTTGAAATTGAACACAGTCAAAAATTGTTTGAGTCTTAGTTAAAATCTGTTAAAAACTCTCTTGCTTGGGGACAAGCAAGGCACAAGTGTGGGGTGTTTGACAACGCCTAGTAATATCAAATATTTTAGTCGTTGTTGAGCCCTATTCTTAGTGAAATTATATCATATATATCGTGGTATTATCACTTTTCGTGCCAACACTTGTTTGGAAAGAAATAATGAAAACAGGGACCAAAAGCGTACAATTTGGAAGAAGTTTGAAGATCAAGGCAAAATCAGGCGGATTCGTACGCGCGCCGCGTGATTCACAAAGACGCGACACGGTGAAGAAAATTCAAATGCTGATAAAACGGGGATAAACCCGCACGCGCGCCGCGGGATTCACTTATGCGCGGCGCGGCCTCATGATTTTTGCAACTATAAATAGAGGGTCTTAGGTCGAAAAAAGTAGCGAAGACCTGGTGTAAAATCGACTCCCAAGGATCTTTGACTCCGAGTTTTAGCTTCAGCAACCATCATTTGGTATTTTTATGTTTTTCTCTTTAATTGTTAATTAGTTTTATAGTTAGTAGCATTTGGCTAGTGTCTTTGGGAGTGATAACCATTGATATTTAGTCTTAGTTTCTGTTTTGAATATTTGGGTTACTGTTTTGGACCCTTGGGATCTGAGTTTGTTAATGATAATCATTCGGTTTATGTTAATTGCTCAGTTTTTCGGTGTTTATGATTTTGAATGAGTTTTTGGATGTTTGGATTGTATTTGATGTTTGGTTTTCATCTTGATTGCTTCTGATTTTGAAATATACTTCTGATTTCAGTAGGTAACAAGGTTTAGTTATTAGTTTAGTTTAGTAAATGCTTGTTGGGAATTATTGGAATTTATGTTTTTTTGGGAGTGTTTGGCAAAAGTTAGGAACTAGATCCTCTGACTGTAGCGTGACACTGCAGTTGGTAACCTGTCACCTGTCTCGACTACGTAACTCCTGTGGATCGACCCTGACTACCGCTATACTAGTGAGTGTTAGGTATTTTCTTATTTTTGACTGCACGAAGACCTAGGCGTGTCATTGATCAAACGTATTACCATTCTATGATTGGATCTCTGATGTATCTGACGGCCAGCTGACCGGATATCCTCTTTGCAGTCTGCCAGTGTGCACGTCATCAGGCTAATCCTAAACTCTCTCATTTAATTGCTGTCAAACGAATCTTTCGATACCTCAAAGGGAGACCTAAGTTAGGTTTCTGGTATCCAAAGAACCATGAATTTGATCTTTATGCTTTTTCAGATAGCAATTATGGGGGATGCGACATTGACAGAAAGTCCACTAGTGCTTGATGTCAATTCTTAAGAGACCGACTGATTTCCTGGCAATACAAGAAGCAGCAGACGGTGTCAACCTCTACAGCTGAAGCTGAGTATGTTGCTGCCTCAGCCTGTTGTTCTCAAGTCATTTGGATGCAGCATCAACTTCTTGACTATGGTATGAATTTTGTTGATACTCCTATATTTTGTGATAACGATGCAGCTATCCAAATTGTCAAAAACCCTGTTCAGCATTCCAAGACCAAGCATAACGACATCAAAATACATTTTATTCGAGATTGCTACGAGCGAAAATTGATTCATTTGGAACCAATTCACACAGATAACAATGTGTCATATTTGTTCACAAAACCATTTACAAAAGCTCGGTTCGATATGCTTGTTGAACTTTTAAAATGATACGTTTCGATGACTGTTAAATCAGTTCTGTAAATATTTTACTTTATTTTTGTTTAGTTAAATTTGTTCATGATTTTTATTTCCGCAATTCTCTTCCATGCACAAATTTAGGGGGAGAATTAAAAACAAAACAAAAATTACAAAACTAGAAAAACACAAAAATGTGTTCATTTCTTTATTTCTTTTCTTTAAGAAAATTTAAAAAATCCAAAAACATTTCTTATCTACCGATGACGCACCGAGTTTATACCACTCACTGCTGAGGTAAATTTTAAGTGTTTATGATCCTCATTGGTACACCTCAATGAGTGTGAAACACTGACAACCGCTTCTTAACCAATCTAAGGTTTTTCTTGTGTAACACCAACTTCTAAACAAGATGTTCGTGATTTAATGTGATATTACCTCACATTGATGAAACATTGAAACTCTGAGTCAGTGATCTTTGTTGTTTACCACAATAGCTGTGAGACCCCAACAACTTCACCGATTCAAAATTGGCACTAGGATGGTACACTCCGTAGAGTTTCAATACCATTGAATGTCTCGCCAAGAGCCAAGTTGACTTGTCAACTGCATTGAGATATTTGATCAAGGATATGCAGGGGCCTAAATCAAAACGGCCACAAGTAGTTAACCGATACTCAAACAATCGCAGTGCGTTCCCCCGGGTTCACACAAATACTGCAAGAAGTCTCATTCTGAGCCAATGATGAATCCTCGAACAACTGTGGTGAGAGTTTATGACTCCGTGACCCACATGATTTGCTGTCATCATTCGTATTGAGAAGCGTCAGCGAGAAGTGAAGTTCGAAAGTTTCAACACGAATATTTTGTTCCCGAAGAAGGCGAAGCTTAATTCCATGTGACAAGTTGCTTAAATTCCTCCTCAGTAAATTTGTTGCTACATTCGCACCTTCATGTGATCTAGAGTGAAGATTTGAAGAGTCAGACTCCATGCAAGTAAAAGTCAAATCAAAAGCTGGATGTCGTGATCTCAAGACCTATGCTGAAGCCCGTTCGCCCAATGAACTTGCAAAGTTAAATCTGAAGACAGTCCGATACCGAAGACAAAGTTGTCTCTACAACGTGCTGAAAGCTGTCAACATCTATACTCGTTACTCGGTTAAGGGGGAGATTGTTAGAATTATTCTGCAGTGCACAACTGAGGTCAAGACCAAGAGAAGCCTGAAGATTAATTGAAAGCATTAAACCAACGTGGAGATTGTTAGGAATTATTTTGTTGGTTTAATCTTTGCATTTAAATGAGTTTAAAATAGAAAATATATTAAAATTAGGGGCTTTATGGGTTTTTCGGTTGGGAACCGAATAACCACAGGTTGTTCGGTCCGACTCATGTGTTGTTCGGCTGGGCCTTTGTCTTTTGGGCTTAGGGTTTTAGGTTAGATGAGTTAGAGTATTTAAGGCTCTATTAGCCGCCACTTTGAGGGATGGTTGTCTTGGGAAAGGTGCTAACTAGAGAGAGAAAATTCATTTGTTCAAGCAAGCAACCAAAGAACTTATGTATTAGTCTTGGTTTAATCAAGAATGCATTGAAGTTTAAATCTCCTTGTTCTTGTTCTTATCGATTTGAGTGTTTGATTGATATCATTATTGTAGATCTTGGATTGTTTGGGACCTACAATGTAATTGGTTTTCATCAAACTAAAGACGTCTATAGAAAATGCCATGTATAAGTTGTCATATTAATTAGAGATACATGTACCATATCATTTAATTAAACACCATATAATTCGTGTGTTTTTCGAATTGCTACATTACCAGTGACTCGGTGTAATAGGGGAAAACCCTTCATACCTGGTTAATGAGGTTAAAAAAATTTAAAAGTTTTTGTAATTAAATCATAAAAAATTCCTCAAATAGTTAAATCATAAATGTGGCAAACTACGGTGGTTTCATATGATTCAAAGTTTAGTTGGTAAGCAAAATTACTTGTCAAACCTTGTATATTCGGTAGGGTGGTTTAAAAAAATTGCTAAGTTTTTGTGGTTTAAAATCCTGATAAAAGATATAATGAAACCACAATGTGTAACAACAATAACTAATGTATAATACCATAATAAAATAAATCAAAAGTACATTATTATTTTTTGTGTTTAGACTATGATACTCTAAATGTGATAAAATGAAAACCAAATTCATGGTGAGTCCATTTTCCTAACATGATATAATAAGATATTATATAACGTTTCAATATGGTTCGGGATATTGTGGTGGTCATTGATTATGCAAACATACGTCCGTATTGAATAATTGACTGGTGGTCGGAAGCTCATTAACAAGCTTGCTTGAGTTTTAATATTCGTAATTGATTTGTTCTCTAAATCTATTTTTTCTTTTCGGAACCTGCAACATATATAAATAAAAAACAAGCGATTGCGTCAGGCGAGATGCCCAACACAACCACAGCAACAAGACAACAGTACAAGGGAGTTATATACAGATCAAGAAAAGGATTAGAGCACCAAGCAACATCTTGTGGCTCACTAAGGCTACTTCTACATTTCCACCATAATCTCACCATATTTTTGATAGACACCTCTAACCTATCCGGGGACGAAATTTTGTTAAGAAAAACTCTATCATTTCTCTCCTTCCACAAGCACCAGAAAGTAACGCAAGCAATCGCCCACATGCATCCTCCTAGCTTTCTTATGACAGTGGACATTAGAATAAACAAAATCGAGAATGTCCTTCACTGTACCACCACCCGGGTCTTGAAGCTTGCACCATTGGAAAACTCTCTTCCACACCTCCTTGGCAAACGAACAACTAACGAGAATATGATTGGCACACTCAACATTCGCGTTACAATACGAGCAAATATAAGACGGGATACGGACTCCTCTCCTGATCAGAGCTTCAGCAGAAGGAATCTTACCCAAGTGAGCCCTCCAAACAAAACAAGAGACATTACTCGGGATCTCCTTAAACCATTGCATATTCACCGTATTCACCAAGGAATTTCTGTCTTCAAGAACATCCCTCATATCAGCAACAGAATATCTACCGGTGTCGCTTAACACACATCTCCAAGAGTCATCACGATTAGACGGACTAAACGAGTTAATCAACTCGCACAAATTCTTGTATTCAGAACACTCCTGATCAGTCCAAGCCATTCGATTCCACTCCCCTTTAAACCCGGAAGGGGCAAATCTCTCTTTAATCAAGCATTTCTTCCTTTTTTCTAACTTGTAAAGACTCGGAAACTTGTCCTTAAGAGGACCACCAGCGATCTAGTCATCAAACCAAAACATTGTCTTGTTGCCGGCTCCAACAACTTTTTTAAAGATGTCATTGAAATCAAGCCCAAACTGCCACAGATCTTTAATTGTAGCAGCGATATTGCTCCATACACCTGCAAAACAGCTGTTAGAAAGTTGGACCACTCATACGATTGAAGCAGAAAATTAGACCTAACTTGACAATTGACATCACCTGTTAACAATTAACCTCTAGGCAAAACAGAAAGATAATAATGTTAGGTGAAGATTTTTTGGTTGGTATTGTTAGGTGAAGATTGTTTGGTTGGTGAAGGAAGGAATTCAAATATGGTGGTTGAAGAAATGAATTCTTTATTCATTGAGTTGGTGAAAACAAGCTATAAATAGCCTTCATGTTCACCATATTTTCTGCACCACAACACACAATACCTATAAGGATCGAGTGTATCTCTTGTAATCTCCTCAGTTAAATAAAATCTAGTTGTTGCCCGTGGATGTAGGATTGACACCGAATCCGAACCACGTAAAATCCTTGTGTTATCTTCTTGCTTTATTTTCGTGAGTTTGTGTGTGTGTGATAGTGTATTTCCGTTGCGTGTACCCGATCCGATTCCTAACAACTGGTATCAGAGCTTCGGGTTTCGGAGGAGGTCTTGGTTTTAGAAATTAGAGTATGCTCTGTGGTTGCAGTTTTGTCTGATCTTCCACATCAGAAACTAATTTCTATTAATCGTATTAAAGGTGTCTTGGTACTTTGAAGGGTACTGTTCTGTCACACACGAGTACACTGAACGAACCGGTCAGGTCCGTGCCATTGTTGTGTCTGTTTCGTTGTCTCAATTTGTTTCCTGTTTGTCGTAATGGCTGAAGACAAGGTTGTAATTGAGAAGTTCAACGGTTCTGATTTTAGTTGGAGGAAAATGCAAATAGAAGCATTGTTATGTCAGAAAGACTTGGATGTGGTACTTGGGGACAAGCTGGAGAAAATGGAAAAAGCTGCTGAAGATGCGTGGAACTCAAAGTACAAGAAAGCTAAGGCGGTTATTACGTTGTCGTTGGAAATGAGCGTTGCTTTCAACATCATGAAGAAAACCACGGCGCGTGGTATGATGGATGCTCTGACGAACATGTATGAGAAACCCTCGGCGGCTAACAAGGTGTTCTTGATGAGGGAGTTATTCACTACAAGGTTGAATGAAGAAAGTTCTGTTACGGTTCACATTAACAATCTAAATTCAATTCTGTCCAGATTATTATCTTTGGGAATTAAATTTGATATTGAAACTCAAGCTGCACTGCTGCTAGCTTCACTACCTGATAGTTGGTCCGGAACAGTTACGGCTGTTACTAGCTCCGTGGGAGCTAGTGGTATGACTTTTGAAGGGGTTAGAGACTTGGTTTTGGGCGAGGATATTAGACGCAAGAATCAAGGTGGATCTTCTTCTTCTGAGTTATTAAATATCGGAAGAGGTAGAGGGAATAGCAGGAATAGTGGGAGCAGTGGGAGTCGGGGAAGAAGTTCATCTAGAACTTGGAAGAATGTGAAGTGCTGAAACTGCCAAGAGGTGGGACATGTTAAGAGTCAATGTCCAAAGAAAGAATTAAACAATGTTGGTGCTGAGAATGTTTATCAGGAAGATGCATTGATACTCAGTATGGAAAACTGTGTAGACTCTTGGGTCATGGATTCAGGGGCTTCGTTTCACGCCATGGACAACGGAGAAACGATGGTGAATCTAAAAGAAGGAGATTTTGGGAAGGTACGGTTAGCAAATGACGAGATGCTTCAAGTAACGGGCATGGGAGATATTGATCTGGTTACTTCATTGGGAACTACATGGAACCTGAAGAATGTCAGGGTGATTCCGGAGCTGAAGAAGAAATTGATTTCTGTTGGTCAGCTGGATAAACAAGGACTGGAAGTAAGCTTTGGTAGTGGTAAATGGAGGGTGGTCAATGGAAATTCGGTGATTTCTCAAGGTATGAAGCATGGGTCATTGTATATGGTTGAGGTACCTGCTGAAGGAAGTATGACCGTCCCGGTTAAGCATGGCAAAATCTGGTTCGCTAAATCTAGTGCTAAGAGAGTTCATTTTGCAAACATGAATTCTGGAGCCAAGGGGATGTTAGCTGAACGAGTCGGAAAGTCTAAACCATTTAGGGGATTTTGTGACAGTGGGAGCACGGGGTGTGTTCCGGGTACAGTTACAAAGAGCCGTTGGGTTTTGAAGACTAAGACTGAAAAATTCTCTCCTGTTGGAAGTTTGCAAAGTTTGGAGAGTGTTAGTGGTCCTCGGTGTATCTCTGGAGCTGGTGGAGTGTCCAAACCGGTTGAAACAAAGGATGAGTCAGTGGTGGGATTAGCCACGGCTGAGTTGGAGCTAGTGGGAGCTTCAACTGGCCCTTCTAGTACTTGAAGATGAGGGGCGGCTACAACTAAGGGAATTTGACTGAGTCTTAGCTTGTTCTTGGGAACTGGAAGCTTGGAAGACTTGTTATGTTTGGAGATTAATGAAAGATGTTTAAAATCTTCAAGTGGGAGATTGTTAGGTGAAGATTTTTTGGTTGGTATTGTTAGGTGAAGATTGTTTGGTTGGTGAAGGAAGGAATTCAAATATGGTGGTTGAAGAAATGAATTCTTTATTCATTGAGTTGGTGAAAACAAGCTATAAATAGCCTTCATGTTCACCATATTTTCTGCACCACAACACACAATACCTATAAGGATCGAGTGTATCTCTTGTAATCTCCTCAGTTAAATAAAATCTAGTTGTTGCCCGTGGATGTAGGATTGACACCGAATCCGAACCACGTAAAATCCTTGTGTTATCTTTTGCTTTATTTTCTGCTTTCGTGTGTGTGATAGTGTTTCCGCTGCGCGTACCCTGTTCGATTCCTAACAAATAAATAAGGTTAATCACTAAGCAAAATGATGTGTGTTATCCCAAATGAATCACTTTTATATATTTATCACAAAATACAATTCATTTATTGAAAATGGTATTCACTGAACTATTTTTTTGGTAAAAAAAATATTTTGCTAAAAGTTCACAAAATACGTTACTTTCACAAAACACGTGTTCTCCCAAGACCACATCAACAGCAGGCTGATTTTCAATGCAATCCACTTTAATCTGCAACACAACAAACTAATTAATCACTTTATTAAATTTGGAAAAAATAATTTTAAAAAGTGCGTTTTTGAAGACAAACCTTGTGATTTCCCCGTCGAAATTCTATCTTGAGATTGGAGTGGTCCCTCGACAACAAATATAACTTAAATGTGTGTGCATATTTCACATTCCCTGTCCACAATAAAAGTTAGACACAACTTTAACCCATTGATGTAACTATTATTGTTATTGCGGTTGTTAATGGTATTACTATTTAAAGGGTTCAAGTTTGCTTATATTTCACTGCTAAGAAGGAAAATCAGAAAAATTAGCTAAAAAAAGAGACAGATCAAACCATATAATTGTCACCCATAGCATAACTAAAGTGTTTACAAAGTACTAAATTGTTTTATTGAAAAAAAATGACTGGGCTGTCTTTTTTATTTATTTATGAAATCCTAAATAAATAAAAAAACAAACAAACAAACAAGTGTACCCAATTCGACTAGCCACTCAACTTGTCTGAGCCGCCCATTTGCCACCTCACTCATTTTAAGACCAAGACCAAGAGGAGTCGTGACCCCTCACCCCAAGGGGTTGGAGTGTCATGTAGGCTCCACCTCACCTTTCCCCCACCTTTCCCTCACCCTTTCAATTCTAGGAAATGGTAACCCCTCACCAACCATTCACTTTTTTATTTTAAATAAATAAATAATATAATTTCACCATAAAAAAAAATAACTTAACCAAATAACATTTAATTAAAAACATAACATTGCAAAAGAAAAACAGTACACGATAATTAAAATCCTACAAACGAGAAATTAAAACCTAAAAACGACAATTAAAATTGTAGAAACGGGAAATTAAAACCTAAATACGATAATTAATTGCTAGATATCTAGGTGAATTTTTCACAACATTCCACGCAGCGAGGTGCGTGAAGTCCGTGTTGTGTGTCGCCCGATACTGTGCTAGGGCTTGCTGAACGATTTCTTCGTCAGTTGCACCGGGTTGGTGGTTTGCAGATAAGTTTAAGTAAATTTGGTTAAATTTACTTATTTTTCTTCACATATTCCTCCATTTGAAACAAAGGTGATCCCTACTCGGATAATCTACTATGCCTAATATAGTATGAAACGATTCTTGCACAAGTTCCCAGAATAGGCGGTGTTCGTTGACGTTGACGTTGATCCACGCGGTTGCCAAAACGGTTTCTTCATGTTGAGTCCATACCCAACGATTATTTCTATTTCCGACGGCAACCATTTTTTTACAAAATGTGTAGCTTGTTTTATATTGTATTGAGGTATGAGTAAGAAATGTGTGATTTTTAAATGGGCTTGAAAGAGATATTTATAGTTGGGTGAAAAAAAGGTTTTTTTTTTTTTTTTTTTTTTTTTAACTAGCCGTTATAGCCGTTTTAGGGGGTAATATGCAAAAGTATTCAAAGTTAAAGGGTTGTATATGGAAATGGGCAAGGGATCACCGTTCGGCGTTTGAACCCTTTGCGAGGACCTTCACCGCATGTAACACCCTAAGGGGGAGGGGAAAACCTCGTTGCTCCGGGCCGCCGGCTAAATGCCGACCCAGATTACCCCTACTGAGTACGCTCAAGGTGAAATTGTATTCGCTGGTCCAAAAAAAAAGTGAGGTGGTGTTCCTGTGCGGTGAAGCCCTCCACCGTGGACAGCCCTCCACCGTGGACACTGCTGCTCGACCCCGCTTGGGCTCCCTTTGGTCTAATAAAGTTCCTGAATCATTGTTAGCGTCACCATATTTAATATGTTAAAAATAGAGTAAATTACACGAATGATCCGTATGGTATGGGATGAGACATTCTGTGTGACCAAGCGCGCAACAAGAATAAAAAATAAAAACCGTCCGAGTTAAAGAAAATAATAAAGGACCAAACGTGCAAGTTACTCTATACCACAGGGACCATTCGTGTAATTTACTCTTAAAAATATAACTTTCTTAAAAGAAACAAAATAAATTGTGTTTGTAGTTCAACCAAAGCCAACAAATATATTTACCCATTTTGATTTGTCACACATAATGTCTCACCCGCCCATTTGCCACCTTAATAAGAGTTCAATGATAATACTTTGTAGTTATAGTATTGAATCTATTAATTATGTGAAAAGTTCATGACACAAGACAAAAGAAGCATTTGAAGGGGTAAACTAACCCAACCTACAAATTTATAAATTTTGGCTTATCACCCAACCTGTTGATCCATCTCTTTGCCACCTTTCTCACTTTTCTAATAATAGTTTCATAATCATATTTAGTGTCCTCATATTTTAATACATCATGGTTGAAATTCATAATCATACTCAGGGTCTTTAAATATTGAATATTAATTAATTAAAAAATAAATAAAATAAAGGACCAAGAGGCGACCTGCATATAATTGAAGGATTGCCTCATTGTTAAATTCTAATGCCGCTCTTGACAAAGTTATCTGAAAGTCACGATTTGAGATGTTGAAGTACGTCTCCTCAGCAATGATTACCTGTAAATTCCCAACATAAACTAATATTAGGATACAAAATCCTACAGAAAATCCCGAAACATACGACTTTAAAATTGACTGCAAGAGACTTTGGTGCCTTTAGACCATCTCCAAGTCATTGCACCATTTTTTGCACCGAAGTGATAAAAATGGTGTAATCTTCGGTGTTGAAAATTTACCAAACAAACAGGAACAACCAGATGTCCAGATGCAATATAAAACTAAACAAAAACACAAAGAAAATTGGGTGGAACCCCTTGCGAGAAAAACCTATTAAAATCGATAATGGGAAAAAAGAAAGAGGGTTCAAATCAATGGGGAGGAAAGTGTTTAGAGAGATGCATACAATAGATCACCTAGCTATCTATTTATGACTAAACAACTAGAATCCAAAACTGATGGGAAAACTTCTAACAACCATAATAATAATAATGGTACCTTCATTATCCTTTTAGGAACAATAATAATGGTACCTTTCATTATCCTTTTAGGAACGAATACAATTCGCATAACTCCCTTTGAAGAGAATTTGGCTGATCCACAACAAACTCCACCTCGAGATGATATCCGTAAAACTCATAGTCACTAAGGACTAATTTCTAATACTAACCAAGCTTGAGCAAAGTTCAAACTTCAAAAACAAAATTGCTTTTTCATCATACCAGTAGGATTCACATGAGTAGTGATCTATCACACCTTAATATCACCTTTAGCAATAACACCGATATCTCACGTCGATGTGCTTTGTTCTCTCATCTCATGGAACATAGAATCCTTAGTAAGGGATGTAGCACTTTAACTGTTGCAAAATATTGTAGTGCAAGATATATCTCCACAAACCTCCCGGCCGTACAAACCTCTTAACCAGGAGGCAGCATGTTTACAGGATTCAAAATTATGCATATACCCTGCTTCAGTAGTTGACAAAGTCGCGATAGATTGTAGCTAGGGTTGCTTTCCAACTCACAGCAACCTGCAAGAGATCTTTTCTTGTCCAAATCCCCGACATAGTCTGAATCGACAATACCAGATAGCCCCTTTTGAGTTTCCAAAATTCATAAAAGCATTAGATATACCACGACGATATCTGAAAATCCATTGAACTTCTTTCTAGTGTTCTTTGCCTTGGTTTTAAATTGACTAACACTCAAAGTATGAGATAAGTTGAGGCGAGAGCACATCATAGCATACATAAACGGCACTTAAATACAAAATTTTGACATGTAATCAATTTTAACATTTTTGTGAGGGTAGGCATATGGGTAGGGGTTAATGATAATCAGAAATGTGTAGCTAATGGTTTACTAACAGGCTTGGCATCATGTATACTAAATAGATGTAAAAATTTGTTGGTATACCCTCTCTGACTTGGGTATAATTTTCTAGCTAGTCTATCTCTAGAAATTTGTATGCCATGAATCTTTATTGTTATCCAAGTCTCTTACCTCAAATTCATTACTCAATTGTCTTTGTAGTTTCTCTATCTTTATACCGGCAGTCGGTGTATCATCAACATCGAGAAGTACGTAAATAGTTGAGTGCTTGTCGATTTTCAGGCAAACACAACTATCATAGTCAAGATTTTCTATAAAACCTTGAGATAAAATGAAGTTATCAAATCTTGTGCCACTGCTTGGGAGATTGCTTAAGACCATAAATGAATTTCTTCAATTTACAGACAATATCCTTTTTCCTTGGGAACGACAAGCTCCTCATGTACGAATGCATATAGATGTCTTCTACTAACTCCCCATGTAAGAATGCAGGTTTGACATCTAGTTGTTGAAGCTCAAAATTTTGCATAGCAACTATGCTAAGTAATATACAAATCTTGCCTCATGTGTTAAAGTAATACCTTATTCTTGCAAACCCATTTGCAGCTAATTGGTTTCTTCTCTTTAAGAAGTTTCACTAGATTCAATGTTTAACTTTTTTCCGGTGATTCCATTTCATTGTGCATCATCATTATCCACTTGTTTGTAATAGCCTATGTACATTATGAAGGGTCTACGCTTAGTTTTTCCATTCCCTCAAAAGTGTAAGCAATAGTATTTGCAAATCTCTCCGGATGATATTCCTCCTAGGTCTATTAATTGGAATAGATCATGACTGAGGAATCAACGGTGGAATGACTTTAGTAGAAGTTGTCTTGTCTTCAGTTTCATAATTCTCTCTGCAGGAAACGATAATAAGCTCCACGTTGACAGACGACTCCTTCCCAAAATCGACACGCTTGTTGGAAGGTGTAGCATCATAGAACATAACAACTTTAATGACGACAATGCTTCTACTAATCACAATTCTACTTGATTCAGGATTCCATACAAGAAAAGTGAGTTGCAGAAACAACTTTTTTTTGTTCCTATATGTACTAATATGGTTGCTATAGGCTTTAGAAACAAAAATTTGTTCCCACAGAGGTTGTTGCTATAGCCTCGTTGCTATAGTTACGCCTCCTTTGTAGAAACGGAACTTTTGTTTCTATAGCTTATTTATTTTTATTTTATTAACATCTCTGGAAACGGACAAGTGCTTTTTGGTTTATTTCAAGAAATCTATAGAAACAAAATTTTGTTTAAATATAATAGAAAGTTTTGTTCCTACAGTTTTTTTTTACCTTTAATTAATCATTCTATAGAAACAAAAAATTGTTTCTACAATGCTAACGATTTCTATTATTTTTCCAAACTTTGTACAAAAACAGTTTTATTTATAATTTCTAGATTTTCTACAAAAACATTTTTTATTTATTTCTAGATTTTGCACAAAAACATAATACTATCCATTAAATCAAAACCATTCAAAGCTACATCAAAAGTTAACATCCAATTTAATACAAAACCGGTCAATGTATTGTTTCTACATCAAAAGTTAACATCCGATTTAATAGTAATTCGCTGTGTTAAAAATGTAAAATTACTCCCCATCACTAGTACTTTCCTCCTCATTTGTTTCTCGATTGTGACGACCTTCCCTGAGAGCATTTCTTAGCACAATAGCCTCATCCACCGAAGATGATCCATCAACTTGTCCTTATGCCTCTAACTCTACCAAGATCTTCCCCTACATTATTCGTACAAGAATTAATCAGTAAAAATTAAAAGGACTAAATGGAAAATTAAATGCTCAAACTAAAACTTAAAGAAAAAAATCATATCCAAGTTAAGTAAAAAGAAACAATCATATATATTTGTCCAAGTTAAGTTCATAACTAAATTAGCTCACTAAGTATAAAACAAACAACAAGTTAAATGATATACGTTGAACTTATAAAATTTATTAACAATGTTTTAAATTAATATGGACTAAAATGCTCACAATACCTAAAGTATGTATTTTCGATAAACTTACTGATAGAACCTAAAAAGCCATCCACAAGCATCGGTATCTCTGTGTTGCTCAATGTTGAAAAAATTCTGCAAAAAAATATATTAGAAAATGTATTTGAAATTATAAATAAATATACTTTTTTATACTTACAATAATCTTCGTATATATGCGATTTCTAGTGTATTCTTCATCGTATATACTTTTTTATACTTACAATAATCTTCGTATATAATAGGAAACTAGAACCAAGAGTTATCATGGTGCATCTTCTTCTATTATAAATCTGTTGTTAAAGGTTATAAGCTATATAGCTTATAACCTTTAACAACAGACTTATAATAGAAGAAGATGCACCATGATAGCTCTTGGTTCTAGTTTCCTATTATCAACACACTACAAGAATTAGTCTTTTTAGTAGCGACATGTGTCGCCCTAATAACCCCAAAAGTCGCCCCTAAAGGCTTTAGCGGCGACATGTCGCCCCTAAAAATGCCACTACTAAGATTCGTCGCTAATGCTTGAAGGTCACCCCTAAAAGTGTCGCCCCTAAAGATGTTGCCGCTAATGCTTGTACGTCGCCCTAAAGGGTCGCCACTAAAGGTTTCGTCACCATTAAGTATGTTGGACATAATTTTAGTGGTTTAATCTTTGCATTATTGAGCTTAATTCACAATTAATTGAGCTGTATGGAGTTTTCGGTCAGGGACCGAAAACACCTTGGTTCTCGGTATGTATTGACCGAAATCAGGGTGATTTCAGTTGGGCCTGGGCTGTTCTCGGCCGGGCTTAAGGTGTCGATGGGCTTAGGTTTAGGTATAGGTATAAATAGTGTTTTATTGTGGTATTAGTGTCGTTGGTCGATCTAGGAGCATCCACGTGAGCAATTGTAAGCAATCGGTCAAGCAAATCTTATGTACCTGACTTTTGTTAATCAAAGTGTGTATTGAAGATTAACACCGCGTTCTTTATTGTTTCAGATTCATACTCGTTGGGATTCTGCACCAATCGAGTATTTGGATTGATACGTTGATAGATCTAGGATTGTTTCGGACTTACAAGTGGTATCAGAGCCTCAAAACTTGTGTTTTTGGCTGTTTTGGTATCAAGTTTTTCGAAACCTTTGCTTGGATCTTGGTGTTTTTGAAGTTTTTAGACTGTTTTGGACGTTTTGGGTGTTTGGTGTTCTTCGTGTTCATCTATTTTATAGAAAAACTAGGTGTTTTGATCCTTAAAAATTCAAAAATTACGAACTAAATACGTTTTTCAGATCTGATTCATAGTTTTCGGTGGCTGGAGCTTGTTTTCGGTTAATGCTGTGATTGATTTCAGCGGCGGATTGTTGTTTTTGGTTAAGGTTCCGCGTTTCCGGCAGCAGCTTGTTGATTTCAGCTAGGTAGCTGATTTCAGCAACACACCTCGTTTTTGGTTAGGGTTTAAGTACTTCTTTAACGTTTTCGGTCCTCCAGTGTCTTCGGCCTCTATTTCGGTCAGAACACGTTTTCGGTCAGACTTTGTTTCCGGCTTGGGTTGGAGAGTTCTCGGTGTTGGCTTGTTTTCGGTCATCAATGGATTTTTACAATAACTCACTCGCCACTACGTATTCTGACTTGGACTCCATCATGGGAACCACCACTCGTATCCCTCGTTTGCTGTCCGCAGATGGGTTTCCAGAATGGAAGTTCAGGTTTGAAAAATACGTCAAAATAAAGGACATTAAGGAATGGCAAAGTTTTCTGCAGGGCCCGGTTAAAATCACAACCACGTTAAATGACGAAGTAAAGACGGCGGTTTATAAGCCCATAGAAGAATACTCAGACGAGGATTTTGACAAAGTGGAGCAGGATGAAAAGGCTCTTGCTATCCTCACCATGGAATTGTCCCCTGACATTGCTCAGGGTTTTTGGGAGTATAAATCTGCCAAGGCTCTGTGGGAAGCCTTGATTGAGGTATATGAAGGGAACGAAGATATAAAGCAAAGCAGACAGGATCTACTCCGTCAAAGATTTAACATGTTCAATCATATCCTTGGGGAGGCACTTGAGGTTCAATTGCAACATTTCATCACACTCAACACAGAAATGAGTGCTGCTGGAATTGTGTTGTCTCGTTTAGAAATTAACAAGAAGCTATTGAACTCCCTTCAAAGGAACTGGGATATGAACGTGTCTATGATCAAGAAAACAAAGGACCTAAGCAAACTTTCTCTTACTGAAGGTATGGCTATCATCGAAGCTTGTTATATGGATGATAAGAAACGTGAAATTAATCACGTCAACTCATATTTATTTGCAAATTTAGGTGCTTCTACCAACAGTGCATTCACTGCTCTTCCTACACATCATGTTCCTTCTTCCTACACATCATGTTCCTTCACCCTCTGGACCACCAATGTCATCTCTAGCCCCTTCTATTCCAAGCCCCATTACTAGATCAACTTCTCCAGCTCCAGCTGTTACCAAGGGAGCTGAAGAAAACATGGCATTAATGGCTGGCTTCATGAACTATTACAATGCTTTTTGTTGCTGGTGAACTAGTTCATACAGTCATGATTGGAGAACTTGATCAGATCCACCCTGAAGATGTTGAGGAAATGGATATCTCCTGGCAAATTGCAATGGCTGTATTCAGGGAGAAAAAGTTCACTCAGCGAACTGGAAGGAACAACTGGGGAGTGAACAGGGACAAGAAGGTGGGTTTAACAAGAGTAAGCTGAGGTGTTACAACTGTGATGAGCCAAGGCATTTTGCTCGTGAGCGCACCAAGCCAAGGGTGGAAAATGCCAATACTAAAAGGAACCTGGTGCCAGCTGGAACTAACAGAGAAGCTCCTCGAAACACTTAGCGTGCTATAATGGCTCAACAATTTTCATAGGAGGATCAAATGCAGGCACTGAACCTCACTGAAGATGGAGGAGCTCACCTTGCACAGATTGAAGCTGACGAGGATACAAATCTGGCTGAAGAGAAGATGATGGAGTTGCAGTTTGCATTCACGGTCTCTACCACTTCTTCCACCAAAGAGGTTAGTGAAACTTCATGCTCTCAATCTTGCATAGACAAAATTGCTAAATATCGTGAGCAAAATGATCTTTTAGTTAGAGAAGTATTTGATCTTACAAATGATATTTATAACCTTAAAAAGAAACTGAAACCCCTTTTGGAAACAGTAGAGGCTCAAAGAAAAGATCTAAAGAAACATAAACAAGAATATAGTGAAAAGTGCTATCACTATAGGTTTGCCAAAGAGGGCATTGCCAAGCTAATTGCCGAACTTGACGCATTAAAAGAAAATATTAAAGATGCTGATTTTGCTTTTAAGAAATTTGATGTGTCACGTACGACTGTTGAATCTATAATTGAACATCAGTTAAAGTGGAAACACAAACATGGTGAGGGTTTAGGGTATAAAAGTGTTCCACCCCCTTTCAATGATAACTACACCGCCCCCCTTGAAAACCAAGAAATAGAGCAGCCCACTGTGTCCAGTTCAGTTCAGAATGATCCATCTAGTGCCACTAAGAGTGTTAAAGTGAACAATACTGATGCTTCTACCTCATGTGCAGATAAAGTGAAAGTGGAGGATGAGGACATGGAGGACAAGCATGATCCTATTTTTGATGAAAATTGTTTAAAGACTAATATTTCAGTTTCATCTGTTTTTGATAATTGTGTGAAACAAGACATTAAAACTGTTAATCTTTAAAAATTCGTGGTGATATTGTTGTTAAGAATTTCAAACCACAAATTTTGTTATACAATTTAATGCTTGTATGTGTGCTTTTGGAATGTCTTTGAAACAGTCTGGACCTGGACCTAGTATCAATCATGCCCCATTGAAAATACAAACTTGTTTTAATTGTGGGACTCCAGGTCATATTGCCAGAAATTATCCTGCAGAAATTGTCCTAAATACTTGTATGCTCCTCACCATGAACAAAACTGGCAGAACGTGCGAAGAGGGAGATCTTATAAAAGAAAACCCTCGAGGTCAAGGTCACGAAATAGTGATTGGAATAATGCCAAGGCCAAGAATCGGACTCCCAAGGACAAAGGGACTGATTCGAGAGATAACTGTACCAAACCAAACTTGGAGATGTCTAAGTCATCTCAAGGATCATCCTCTAGTCCTCATTTGCAATATAGACCTAAATCCAAGGGTAGTCCTGATTCAAAATCTAATGCTAATGCTCCCATCTGGACTAACGATAAAAGATTTAAACCCAATTACACATGGGTTCCCAAAGGCAACATTCCAAAGACTTCTGTAAATTCATCGTTATTTGACAAGCAAGATATGTGTTTAAAACCTGTTTCATGTGTTGATAGTAAGGGTCAACCCAGTTTCCGAATAGATTGGGTTCCCAAATCTAATTAATCCCGCATCTTGTGCAGGAGAAGCTATGGAGGAATATCATCAGACCTTGGTATGTTGATCGTGGTTGTTCCAGACACATGACAGGAGACATATCCCTGTTGCACGACATTCAAAACATTAACGGAGGGTATGTTTCTTTTACGGGAGGAGAGAAAGGGAAGATCACACAGATGGGGACCGTGACAAACAGCGTGTTGAAATTCGAAAATGTAAACTTCGTTCCAGAACTGAAGCACAGTCTACTGAGCGTTTCTCAGATTTGCGACAGAGGTTTCTCGACTCACTTCACTAAGAAAGAATGTCTGATTCTGAAGCCTGGTGTCGTCATACCAGAAGATTGGATTTTGGTGCGGTTTGATTGCAGATGCAAAGCGTACATCATTGATATGAACCACAACATTCCTAAGAACGTCACTTGCCTGTTTTTCAATGTCTCCAAACAGAATGTCATGCTTTGGCATCATCGCCTCGGTCATGCAAATGCCAAGAATCTTAACCGTCTTGCCAAGAATGATCTCGTCTGGGGGCTACCAATCAAAGAATTCATCACGTTCGAGAAATGTGTAGCCTGTGCACAAGGAAAGCATCATTGAAAGCTGCAAAAGCCGAAACTGGTCAACTCCATTGACTCACTCCTTTAACTGCTTCACATGGATCTCTATGGCCATGTCAATGTTCTAAGTATCAATAAGAGCTCTTATTGTTTGGTTATTACAGATGATTACTCACGTTTTACTTGGGTTTTCTTTTTGAAGCATAAGAGTGAAACTGCAGAACTGGTCAAGAGGTTCATTATTCTTATTGAAAATCAGACAAATCAGAAGGTGAAGGGAATCAGATTCGACAATGGGACCGAGTTCAAGAATGCTATCTTGGATAAATTATATGCTGAAAAGGGAGTGCAACATCAATACAGTGCTGCTCGTAAACCTCAACAAAACGGTGTTGCTGAGCGCCAAAATCGAACGTTAATTGATGCTGCTCGAACCATGCTATGTGATTCAAAGTTGCCAGTGTTCTTCTGGGCTGAAGCCATCAACACGGCGTGCTATGTCCATAATCGGTTTCTCATCAACAAGAATAACATGACGACTCCGTATGAAATCCTCTACGGCCACAAACCAACAGTTGCTCATTTCCGCACCTTTGGATGTCCATGCACCCTCCTTCATCTGGAAGCCACTTCGATGTTTAATTCAAAGGCTGGTGATTGTTATTTTGTAGGGTATGCTGGTTGCACTGCTTATCGGGTGTACAACAAGGTCACCAAGCAGATTGTGGAATCCTTTGATGTGCGTTGGCTGGAGGAAAATGAGACGGATGCCCGAGTTGGACCTGTCTGGCTGTTTAACTATGCTAAACTGTTTAAACCATTTCATTTGTTTTCTGATGATCCTATAATCTTGATCATATAATCTTGATCGACGGTGCATCTTCTGATCCTCCTATGGTGAATGATGACACAACCAGGCCCAAATGGATCCAACCAAGACGATGATGAAGATATTCTCGCTGAGCCGATCAAACCGTCTATGATAATTGATGATCCTATAATCTTGATCGACGATGGATCTTCTGATCCTCCTATGGTGAATGATGACACTCTTGTTGAAACTCCAAAGACTGCTGTCGAAACACTAGCTATCGAAGAAACTATCACTCAAGCAGAAGATATTAACTCTGGTTCTGTAGATCTGTTCAATTCTACACTCATGGAGTCTCTCTTTCCTGAGAGAATTTTCGATGAATATGTGGCAAGCACCTCGATCCTTGGCGGAATCGATCGAGGCGTGATATATTGTTCAAAGTCTCATGACAACTATGTTATAATATGATTAAATTCAATTAAGTACTAAGTATGCAAACAAGATCCACAACATACAAATACAAATTCAAATACAACAATATTTATTACATCAAATTTAAATAGTCTTGTGGGTTTCTAAGGTACACCCTACTTTTCATCAACTTCATTCTTCAAATCTGCATCATGGGTAAAAACAGGTCAACTACGAGAGTTGGTGAGTAATCTAGTTTTATTAAAGAAAATTGTGAGTTTGACTAATTTGAAATTTGTTTTCTTTTGAAGTTGGCAACCAACTGTTATTGAGATAACAGTTTATAAATCAAAAATTGATTAACAAATGACAACAACAATAAGTCCTCACCCTATATATATATATATATATATATATATATATATATATATATATATATATATATATATATATATATATATATATATATATATATATATATATATATATATATATATATATATATATATATATATATATATATAGGATGGAGCATCTAATCATCATACACACTCAACCACGTGTAATCAATCACCTTAGCGTCCCAAGGCGGGGTGGTCAACCCAATAGCGCTATTATTGTCCATAACGTACCTCAAGAATACGGGCATAGTCATGGAGATTAGACTAAAAATGGTAATGCACTACAAGTACATGTAGCGTAAACAAACAATAATTATACAAATAATGATTCATGTATAAATGTCCCAACAATGTCTCAATAGTGAAAAAATAATAAAATGAAGTTGGAACATATTAAAACCACATGATACACCCCAAAAGTATTGAAAATTATAAAATATGGGGTAGATTACTCACATTAGTCCAAACGGAATACGCGTGTTGTACGATAGACGGCTCGGGTCAAAACGACGTGGAACCTATTATAATTAATAGTTTTGGTTTAGGAACTACTAAACGGGAATGGAGTATTAATAAAAATAATTAGACACATATTCTTATATTAGATGAATTAACAATAATCCAAATTTTGTTTTGAATATTAATGTATTCATATGTTAAATGAATTTTAAATTGAATTAATTACTTTGCTTAATTAATTTATATTTTCACTTTAGGCAAGATTTTAATAATTTCTTATTAAAATAATAACTAGTCAAATTATAAGTATTTACATATTTTATATATTATAAACAATTATTTATATGAAATAATCATTAAAAAATGCATTTTTACATGCTTAGATATATAGGAAAATGGTTTTAAATACTAAATAGTAATGAAACATTCTGAAATTATCAGAAACTCATTAAGTCATAAAATAGTAATTACTGTAAAATTTTCATATTTTTCTTAACTGCTTTAGTATTTATTTAGTATTTTAATAATTAAACCACAACAAAATTCGGGAAAAATAATAAATTATTCCCAAAAATTATGGAAAATTAACCATAGTTTTCTAACATTATATTGAGCCTAAGGTAAAGGTTTTGGATATTTTTGGACTAAGGGAAGTATTTATTATGTTTTTCATTATTAACTAATCAATAAAATCATAAATAATAGGAAAATATTAATATAAATTCATTAGAATTTTTATTTATGATTAACATGTTATATATGCTATTCTGATGAGGTTTTATAATTTTTGGACATGTATAGCTATTTATTATCAATTTAAACCATTAAATAATCATTAAATCAGGACAAATAAGCAACAATTATTACAAAATTCTGTAAATTTTGTCATGGAGTCTTTAAAATGTTAATAAGGTGTGAAAAATATAAAATCTAGTTTTTAACATACATAACTATATTTTGAAATTTATTTATCTACAACAAAATAAAATACAAAATAAGAATCAAACAGTAATATAAATGCATGAAACTTTATAAATCCACTTTACTCAATATATGCGTTGTTCCAACATTTTTCCAGAATTTATTGACTGCAAAAAGTATTTTATGTGAATTATTGCCCTATTTTATTGCAATAATTATAGTAATTCAATAACAATAAGTTATTTTCTGAAATTTTCCAGAACTTCTTATTTTATTGATGGGATTCTGAGAAAAATCAGATTTATATATAAAATTATTTTTAGATATTTTGGTGGATTTAATTTGTTTCATTAATGAATTTGAAACTTTTAACAACATACATTGATGAATGCTTCAAGAGGGATGGAGATTTGAGTATGAGGGATTGTTCTTGGCTGGAAAATTGATATTTCTTGGAAGAATTTCGAGATTGAGAGTGAGAGAAAGAATAGAGAGGGTTTGAGTGGTGATGAGAATAATGTGTTGGGAGAAAAATAAAAGGAAAGATGATGAGAGGTGTGAGTGGGAGACCATGGGAATAACTTTTGGCTTTTGGTGGTCTTCATAATTTCCCACTAGCACAAGCATCTCTATGTAATACACTAATTAATATAAGAATTTTATAAAATTTAATGTAGAGTTTATAAAAATAGATTTTTATAAAAAAAATAGGTTATTATTTGATTATAACAATCTACTTTGATTTGAAGTTTAATTATAGCATTCAAGTTTGATTCTTTTAATTTAATTAGAGCATCATACTTTGATTTAATTTTAATATGGTATCATAATTTAATTTGATTATAGTTATAACGTTATACTATGCTATATTGCTATTAACGTCAATTTATATCGTAGTGTATGGGTTTTGATCATATTAGCGTCAAGTAATCTTGAGTAGGGTTTATTAAATTTCCAATTGGGTTGGGTTGACCCGAATCCATTTTAGGCGGATGTCACAGTCTCCCCTACTTTAGGAAATTTCGTCCCGAAATTTAAGAAAAGAGTACCTTAAGAGAAAAGTTGCGGGTATTTGGTACGCATTTGATCCTCACGCTCCCATGTATACTCGGGTCCACGTGCTGACTGCCACCTGACCTTGACCAGGGGAATGCGACTTCTTTTGAGTTGCTTTTCCTTTCGGTCTGCAATTTCCAAGGGTTTCTCGATAAATTGCATTGTCTCGTCGATTTGGATATCCTCGAGAGGAACATGAAGGTTCTCGTCTGCTAAACACTTCTTGAGGTTGGCTATATGAAATACTGGGTGAACTTTATTAAGCTCTATTGGTAGATCCAACTCGTAGGCTACTGGTCCGATCCTTTTCAGGATCTTAAACGGCCCTACGTAGCGGGGTGCCAATTTACCCTTGCGTCCAAATCGAACCACACCTTTCCATGGGGACACTTTTAAAATGACCATGTCACCCACGGTAAATTCAAGCGGTTTGCATCGCTTGTCGGCGTAACTCTTTTGTCGGCTACGAGCTGTGAGAAGGTTATTGCGAATCTGAGTGATTTGTTCGGTTGTTTCCTGGATAAGCTCAGGACCAATGATTGGAGAATCCACTGTTGCGCGAATTACGTGGGACTCGCCAATTTCATGCCAGCAAATAGGAGATCGGCATTTACGGCCATACAATGCCTCAAATAGTGGCATCCCGATACTAGAATGATAACTGTTATTATAGGAGAATTCCACCAACGGTAAATGAGAGTCTCAGTTTCCTCCGAAATCTAAGACACACGCCCTCAACATATCTTCGAGTGTTTGAATTGTCCTCTCAGATTGACCATCGGTCTGAGGATGATAGGCGGTACTGAGATCGAGGCGGGTTCCCATGGCTTCTTGAAGTGATTGCCAGAACCGAGAGAGAAATCTCCCATCACGATCTGAAATGATGCTGAGAGGGATGCCATGCCGACTAACTATCTTGTCGATGTAAATCCGAGAAAGTTGTTCGACCTTGAAATGTTCACGGATGGGAAGGAAGTGAGCAGATTTAGTCAAACGGTCAACGATTACCCAAATGCTGTCATGTCCCTTTGTGGTACGGGGAAGTTTGGTTATGAAATCCATGGTGATCGCTTCCTATTTCCACTCGGGGATTACCGGTTGGACCAATAGTCCAGAGGGTCGTTGATGTTCTGCTTTGACCCTGGAACATGTAAGACATTTGGCTACGAATAAAGCAATATCCTTTTTCATTCCCGACCACCAATAATTGGTTCTCAAGCCATGATACATCTTGTCAGCACCCGGATGAATGGAATATCGAGTTTTATGGATTTCTTCCATCAGGAATGTACGAAGATTGTCGCGATCTGGGATCCAGATGCGATCTTGATAATAGAAAATACCATCAGATTTAGATTCCAACTCCCCATCAATTCCGATGGGCATGTCATTTTCGGTAATTGCCGAGTGTTGGGCTCCTCGAATTCGGTCGCTGAGATTGGACAAGATAGGAGAACATATTAAATGAAATGCTTTGACATGTTCTTTTCGGCTTAACGCGTCGGCTACGACGTTCGCCTTGCCTGGATGATAGCGTATTTCACACTCGTAATCATTTAGGAGTTCGACCCATCGTGTTTGCCTCATATTGAGTTCCTTTTGATTAAGAATATGTTGCAAGATCTTATGGTCGGTGAAAATTACGCATTTAGTGCCGTAAAGGTAATGTCTCCAAATTTTAAGAGCGAAAACCACGGCACCGAGCTCCAAATCATGAGTCGTATAATTCCTTTCATGGATTTTGAGTTGTCGCGATGCGTAAGCTATAACCTTTCCCCTTTGCATCAAAACACAACCTAGACCGAGATTGGAGGCATCGCAGTATACCACGAAATCTTCGGATCCTTCAGGGAGTGTAAGAATTGGAGCGTCACACAATCTTTGTTTAAGAGTTTGGAAAGCGTCTTCCTGCTTGGGTCCCCAATCAAATGGCGTACCCTTGCAAGTGAGCGAAGTAAGCGGTAAAGCGATCTTTGAGAAATTTGAAATGAAACGCCGGTAATAGCCGGCTAAACCGAGGAATGACCGAATTTCCTTGGGGGTACGTGGGGCTTTCCAATTCTTGACTGCTTCAACTTTTGCGGGATCGACTAAAATACCCTTGTCACTTACAATATGACCGAGGAATTGTACCTCATTTAACCAAAACTCGCATTTCGAAAATTTGGCATAAAGCTGATTTCCTTGCAATGTTAGGAGAGTTAGACGAAGGTGTCTTTCATGGTCTGCCTTTGTCTTGGAGTAAATGAGGATGTCATCAATAAAGACGATAACAAAACGGTCGAGATAAGGTTTAAATACCCGATTCATCAAGTCCATGAATGCGGCAGGGGCATTCGTTAGGCCAAAAGGCATAGCGGTGAACTCGTAATGACCATAGCGGGTTCGGAAAGCGGTTTTGGGGATGTCTTCTTCCCGTACTCGAAGTTGGTGATAACCCGAGCGAAGGTCGATTTTTGAGAAGCATGAAGCTCCTTGATGCTGATCAAAAAGGTCGTCGATCCAAGGTAACGGATATCGGTTCTTAATGGTCAATTTATTTAACTCCCGATAATCGATACACATACGAAACGAACCATCTTTCTTTTTGATGAAGAGAACCGGGGCTCCCCAGGGTGAAGTACTAGGGTGGATAAATCCCTTATTGGTTAATTCTTGGAGCTGACTTGCCAATTCTTGCATCTCGGTTGGAGCAAACCGATATGGAGACTTGGCTATGGGAGTAGCCTCAGGAACGAGATCGATGCGGAACTCTAGCTCACGTACTGGAGGGAGTCCAGATACGTCATCGGGAAAGATGTCGGGAAAGTCTCATACAATCGGAATATCTTCGATCTTCTTTTTTTCGACCTTTGTTTCCACCACATGGGCTAAGAAAGCCATGTATTCTTTACGTAGATATGATCGAGCTTGAGTACATGACATAAGACTAAGCTTTTTTGAACGAGTCTCGCCATAAATACGAAGACTTTGACCGTCGGCAAGAGGAATACGAATAAACTTCTCGTAACATACTATTTCAGCATGGTTTTGGGATAGCCAATCCATTCCCACGATGATGTTGAAGCTACCAAGTTCCATAGGAACTAAATTGATGGAAAATTTATGACCGCAAAAATCGAAAGTGCAATCTTGGATTACTGCATTGAGTGAAATGTATTTTCCATTGGCGACTTCTGCGGTAAAGTTTTCATCAAGAATCGTGCGAGGTGTGTGAAGTATGGGTTCAAATTCCAAAGACACAAAACTTTTATCGGCACCTGAATCAAAAAGTACTGACGCGTAGCAGTCATTTATGAGAAACGTACCATTTACGACCTTGTTATCGGTCTGTGCTTGGGTTGCAGTAATGACAAATGCTCGGCCTTTGGGAGCTGGAACATGCATTGTTGGATTTGCCTGGGCTTGAGTGTTAATGATATTGACAAGCCTAGGACACGCGTTTCTGAAATGGGTGGGGTTACCACAGTTGAAGCATGTTCCAGTTAGATACCGGGTTTGTGTTTGCTGATTTGAGGGTAGAGCGAATGGTCGCTGAGTTTTTGGTGTACGGCATGTGTCCGCCAAGTGGCCATAGCGACCACAAGTCGTACAAAGGCGACACGGGCTGGTGGACATATGGTGATAGTTACAATGGTTACAGAGGGGGTGAGGTCCTGTATACGGCTTTTTGTTTGGTTGGGTGACTTGGGTGATAGGAGCAGCAGGGGTAATAACAGCATGGTTGTGGTGATGGCTTTTCCGCTTCTTTTTTCGTGTCGGTGTGAGGACTCGAACTTGACAATTAGGGGAGTCTCAGGGGTCGGCTTTTCAGTTGTCATCTTTGAACCCTTGCGTGGGAGGACACCATCGTTCATATTATCCTCGTTGAGTTGACCTGCTATTTCAATAGCGGATTCCAGGGTAGATGGCCTGCTGCTGGTCACCAAATCATGGATCTGGCGCGGTAACCCTTTGATGTAGCGGCGTATTGCAGTTTTCATAGGTTGAACCATGTGAGGTAGGAGTCTCGAGAGATCATGGAATCTATTGGTATAGGTCGCGTTATCGCCACCCACCTGTTTCAGATTCCAAAATTCATCCTCGAGAGTTTGTAATTCGCTGTCAGGGCAGAACTTCTCCCTCATGCGTTCCTTTAGTTTTGGCCAGGTCATTCCCAATGCAACAGCCTCTCCTTTTGTCCGTTTTTCTAGGTCTCACCATGTGAGAGCATGACCTTAGAGGCACCCTGTAGCATGACGGACCATCAGGTCCTCAGGGCACTCGATGTGGATGAAAGTACTCTCCATTTCTTCGATCCATGTGAGGAGTGCGGTGGCACCATCGTTGCCTTTGAAGTAAGGCGGATTATAGCTACGAAAGTGCTTAAACGAGCAACGATGAGTGGTTGCTGGAGCTTGCGGCTGAAGAGCTTGAAGATGGGTTGCAATTGTTGGGATGACATTTTCTACCTCCTTAGCGATAAGGGCGGCTAGCCTTCGGTTGTTACGAGCAGCGTATGGGGGTCGTAATGCCATCTATGAGAAACACGCATATGGACTTGTGAGTTATTTGTAAATTGATTATGGAAATTAAGTTTGTAGACATTGTTGGGTAAAATGATTGTAAAACACTTGTTGGGCCATGGTTAGGAGTGTTGGGCACCTTTTGGGCTTTCCATGGGTACTAAATGTGAAGCATGTAGCAATTGCGTGGGCCCCCACAATACTAAGTTTTCACATGTTTTTCCCACTTCAAGGCCCATTAGGGAACTTAATAGTCCAATAAGTTGGCCATTTTGGAGTGTATCCTTTCGGATACGTTTGATAAGGTCGGGTATTTTGATGGCTCAAAAGTAATGTGAGTGACGCGCTTTGGCCTATAGGTTTGGGAACTCTCGCCTTTGGTCCCCAGGTAAGCAAACTGGTCCCTTGGTTGATTGGGATGTATACGAATGCTTACCTAGTCAGGACTTTCGGGCTACCGGCACCTCCCCCTTCCGGTTACTACGCGTCCATTACTTTGATCCTACCCAACTAGAGTGGATGACTTTTAATTTCCTATGAGCTCTAAGGAATATATATGTATATAAATTTTTATTTTGAAACCATTTGAGTATGTATGTGATTTTAAGAGAAAGAGGAGAAAATTCACAAGTGTATGCACACATATAAGTGTCGGGAATAATACCTAAGCACATAAGGGAGCAATTAGCACACAAAGGTATTCCTAGGATTTTCTAAGTGCGAATTGCATGCAGTTGTGTGTGCATTTTATAAACTAGCATACGAGAGGACCCTAGAGGCTATAGACTAGGTCAAGGCAATTAACCTAATTCCCTATAGTCAAGGGCTCTGATACCAATCTGTCACACCCCGATCCTTGGCGGAATCGATCGAGGCGTGATATATTGTTCAAAGTCTCATGACAACTATGTTATAATATGATTAAATTCAATTAAGTACTAAGTATGCAAACAAGATCCACAACATACAAATACAAATTCAAATACAACAACATCTATTACATCAAATTTAAATAGTCTTGTGGGTTTCTAAGGTACACCCTACTTTTCATCAACTTCATTCTTCAAATCTGCATCATGGGTAAAAACAGGTCAACTACGAGAGTTGGTGAGTAATCTAGTTTTATTAAAGAAAATTGTGAGTTTGACTAATTTGAATTTTTTTTTCTTTTGAAGTTGGTAAGCAACTGTTACTGAGATAACAGTTTATAAATCAAAAATTGATTAACAAATGATAACAACAACAATAAGTCCTCACCCTATATATACATATATATGTATATATATAGCATGGAGCATCTAATCATCATACACACTCAACCACGTGCAATCAATCACCTTAGCGTCCCAAGGCGGGGTGGTCAACCCAATAGCGCTATTATTGTCCATAACGTACCTCAAGAATACGGGCATAGTCATGGAGATTAGAATAAAAATGGTAATGCACTACAAGTACATGTAGCGTAAACAAACAATAACTATACAAATAATGATTCATGTATAAATGTCCCAACAATGTCTCAATGGTGAAAAAATAATAAAATGAAGTTGGAACATATTAAAACCACATGATACACCCCAAAAGTATTGAAAATTATAAAATATGGGGTAGATTACTCACATTAGTCCAAACGGAATACGCGTGTTGTACGATAGACGGCTCGGGTCAAAACGACGTGGAACCTATTATAATTAATAGTTTTGGTTTAGGAACTACTAAACGGGAATGGAGTATTAATAAAAATAATTAGACACATATTCTTATATTAGATGAATTAACAATAATCCAAATTTTGTTTTGAATATTAATGTATTCATATGTTAAATGAATTTTAAATTGAATTAATTACTTTGCTTAATTAATTTATATTTTCACTTTAGGAAAGATTTTAATAATTTCTTATTAAAATAATAACTAGTCAAATTATAAGTATTTACAGATTTTATATATTATAAACAATTATTTATATGAAATAATCATTAAAAAATACATTTTTACATGCTTAGATATTTAGGAAAATGGTTTTAAATACTAAACAGTAATGAAACGTTCTCAAATTATCAGAAAATCATTATTTCATAAAATAGTAATGACTATAAAATTTTCATATTTTTCTTAACTGCTTTAGTATTTATTTAGTATTTTAATAATTAAACCACAACAAAATTCGGGAAAAATAATAAATTATTCCCAAAAATTCTGGAAAATTAACCATAGTTTTCTAACATTATATTAAGCCTACGGTAAAGGCTTTGGATATTTTTGGACTATGGGAATTATTTATTATGTTTTTCATTATTAACTAATCAATAAAATCATAAATAATAGGAAAATATTAATAGAA
This sequence comes from Cichorium intybus, assembly GCA_023525715.1. NCBI lineage: Eukaryota > Viridiplantae > Streptophyta > Magnoliopsida > Asterales > Asteraceae > Cichorium > Cichorium intybus. Next base: position 77,473,980 of record CM042009.1, on the reverse strand, counting down.
ATTCATTAGAATTTTTATTTATGATTAACATGTTATATATGATATTCTTATGAGGTTTTATAATTTTTGGACATGTATAGCTATTTATTATCAATTTAAACCATTAAATCAGGAAAAATAAGCAAACATTATTACAAAAATCTGTAAATTTTGTCATGGAGTCTTTAAAATGTTAATAAGGTGTGAAAAATATAAAATCTAGTTTTTAACATACATAACTATATTTTGCAATTTATTTATCTACAACAAAATAAAATACAAAATAAGCATCAAACAGTAATATAAATGCATGAAACTTTATAAATCCACTTTACTCAATATATGGGTTGGACGAAAATTTTCCCAGAATTTATTGACTGTAAAAGTATTTTATGTGAATTATTGCCCTATTTTATTGCAATAATTATAGTAATTCAATAAAATAAGTTATTTTCTGAAAATTTTCAGAACTTCTTATTTTATTGATGAGATTATGAGAAAAATCAGATTTATGTATAAAATGAGTTTTAGATATTTTGGTGGATTTAATTTGTTTCATTAATGAATTTGAAACTTTTAACAACATACCTTGATGAATGCTTCAAGAGGGATAGAGATTTGAGTATGAGGGATTGTTCTTGGCTAGAAAATTGATATTTCTTGGAAGAATTTCGAGATTGAGAGTGAGAGAAAGAATAGAGAGGGTTTGAGGGGTGATGAGAATAATGTGTTGTGAGAAAAATGAAAGGAAAGATGATGGGAGGTGTGAGTGGGAGACCATGGGAATAACTTTTGGTTTTTGGTGGTCTTCATAATTTGCCATTAGCACAAGCATCTCTATGTAATACACTAATTAATATAAGAATTTTATAAAATTTAATGTAGAGTTTATAAAAATAGAGTTTTATAAAAATATAGGTTATTATTTGATTATAACAATCTACTTTGATTTGAAGTTTAATTATAGCATTCATGTTTGATTCTTTTAATTTAATTAGAGCATCATACTTTGATTTAATTTTAATATGGTATCATAATTTAATTTGATTCTAGTTATAACGTTATACTATGCTATATTGCTATTAACGTCAATTTATATCGTAGTGTATGAGTTTTGATCCTATTAGCGTCAAGTAATCTTGAGTAGGGTTTATTAAATTTCCAATTGGGTTGGGTTGACCTGAATCCATTTTAGGCGGATGTCACAGTATGCTACACTGACTGAACATCTTTTACAACACGGGTATACAAGAGGGATGATCGATCAGACGCTGTTCATCAAGAGAGATAATATAGATCTAGTTTTCGTTCAGATTTATGTGGACGATATCATTTTTGGATCTACAAGCGAGACTCTGTGCAAAGATTTTGAGAAACTGATGAAAATGAGATTCGAGATGAGCTCTCTAGGGGAGATGACAATGTTTTTAGGGTTGCAGGTTTGACAAAGCTCAAAGGGTATATTGCTGCATCAAAGAAAATACGTCGATGACATTGTCGAGAAATTCAGGTTTAAAGATGCAAAAGTTGCTGCTAGTCCGATGGCTGAGCGACCTCTGCTGACCTCGGATCCAGATGGCGAATCTGTTGATCAAACCATGTATCGATCAATGATCGGTTCTTTGATGTATCTGATGGCTAGTAGACTTGATATTGTCTTTGCAGTCTGCTAATGTGCACGTGATCAGGCTAATCCTAAACTTTCTCACTTAATTGCTATTAAACGGATCTTTCGATACCTTAAAGGGAGACCTAAATTGGGTCTCTAGTATCCTAAGTACCTTGAATTTGATTTATATACATTTTTTGACAGAAACTATGGAGGATGTGATATTGACAGGAAATCAACTAGTGTCAGATGTCAATATTTGGGGGATAGACTGATTTCATGGCAGTGCAAGAAACAGCAGACCGTGTCAACTTCCACAGCTGAGGCTGAATATGTTGCTGCATCGGCTTGGTGTTCTTAGGTCATTTGGATGCAACATCAACTGCTTGATTATGGTTTGAACTTTCTCGACACTCCCATATTTTGTGATAATGATGCAGCTATCTAAATTGTTAAAAACCCTGTCCAGCATTCTAAAACCAAGCACATCGACATTAAAGTTCATTTTATTCGAGATTGCTACGAGCGTAAACTTATTCACTTGGAACAAATTCACACAGATAACAATGTGGCGGATTTCTTTACAAAACTTTTTGCAAAAGCTTGGTTCGATGTGCTTGTTGGATTTTTAAAGATGATTCGGTTCGATGACTGACAAATCAGTTCTTGTACATTTCGTAATTTTTTAGTTAAATTTGTTCGTTTTAGTTCATTATTCTCTGTGCACAAATTTAGGGGGAGAATTAAAAACAACAAAAAGTTATAAAATTCAAAAATCCAAAAATATGTTTTTCCTTTCCAGTTTAAGAAAAATACAAAAATATGTCATTTTAATTCTTTCAGTTAATTCTCTTTTAAATTTACACAAATCTTGGACGATCGTCAATGTTCTTGATCCATACCAATCAGGAATACAGATCCAAATCTCTCATGTCAATGGTGTGTCTCACTTTCACCGTGATTCACTAAGACATTTCCTTTCTCTATCGGCCAACGATGCACTGAGCTCTACCACTCACTGCTGAGACAAATACTATGTGCTCATCATTCTCATTGGTAAACCACAATGACTATGAAGCACTAACAACGTTTCTCTTAACCTAATCTAACTATTCTAAAACTCAACTTCTAGACACTTTGAGTTAAGCCACTCAGAGTCGAGAGTTACAAACTCTGTGCCGATGCTTAGATTGCGTACCGTAGTCTATCACACGCACCAATCGATTCTTACCCACTTTGTTTTCTGATGCAAGAAATAGACGATTCATCATTTTTAACCAAATGTTGATGGTATTTCGAAACTCTATGTCAGTGACCTTTGCTATAACACCAATGGTAAATGTGAGGCATCAACAACCATTCGTACCTCCAAGTCTTCTAATTTAAGAGTTGGATAATTCAGTGTAATATACCATACATTGATGACAATTTGTGAGTCTAGCCGATGGGTATATCTCGCACCAAGATATATTACATGCTCACACCACTCTTAACCCACTTTTCTTCTAATAAAAATGTTCGTGATTCAATGTGGCTTTAACTCGCATTGATGAAACATCGAAACTCTGGGTCAGTGATCGCTGTTGAGTACCACAATAGCCGTGAGACTCCAACATTTCACCAGAACCCTAATTGGCACAAGGATGGTACACTCCGCAGAGTTTTGGATACCATTGAACGTCTCGTGAAGAGCCAAGTTAAGTTATTAACTGCATTGAGGTCTTTGATCAAGGATATGCAGGGGCAAAATCAAAACGGCCACGAGTAGTTTTCCGATACTCAAACAATCACAGTGCATTCCTCCGGGTTCAGACAGATACTGCGAGTAGTCTCCTCCTGATCCGAGGCTGGGTCCTTGAACAACTGTGGCGAGAAGGGTCGTTAAGACTCTGTGACCCACATGATTTTTTGGTCATCGTTCGTTTCATGAAGAACCAGCAAAAGACAATTCATTGAATATTTTCATGTGATGGAATGTGATGCGAAGTTAGAAGTTTCGACACAACATTTCAACCCCAAAGAAAGGTGAAGCGTAACTCTATGCGACAAGCTGCGTTGAATTCCTCCTCAAACAGTTTCTGTTGCTTCATTCCTAACTTATGTGATCAAGATTTGAAGAAGATGAATTAGACTCCATGTTTCAGTCAAAGTCAAATTTAAAAGCTGGCTGTGTTGATCTCAAGACCTTTACACTTAAAGAGCGTTCATCGTCAATCTGAAGAAAGTCCAACTATACATCGCAGCCATGTCATGATCAAGCAATGTACTGAAAGCCAACATCAAGAGAAGCTTGAAGGTCAATGAAAGCATTAAACCAAGGGGGAGATTGTTGGGACATAATTTTTGTGGTTTAATCTTTTCATTATTGAGCTTAATTCACAATTAATTGAGTTGTATGGTGTTTTCGGTCAGGGACCGAAAACACCTTGGTTCTCGGTATCTCTTGACTGAAATCAGGGTGATTTCGGTTGGGCTTGGGTTGTTCTCGGCTGGGCTTATGGTGACGATGGGCTTAGGTTTAGGCATAGGTATAAATAGTGTTTTATCGTGTCATTAGTCTCGTTGGTCGATCTACGAGCATTTACGTGAGCAATTGTAAGCAATCGAACAAGCGAATCTTATGTACATGACTTTTGTTAATCAAAGTGTGCATTGAAGATTAACACCGCGTTCTTTATTGTTTCGGATTCATACTCGTTGGGATTCCGCACCAATCGAGTATTTGGATTGATACCTTGATAGATCTAGGATTTTTTGGGACTTGCAAAGTATTTCGTCTCTAAAAAGTTCGTTGCTAATACATGTCGCCACTATTAACGCATGTCCCCCCCCTAATAGTTTTTTCCTGTTTTATTTACCTTAATTTGATTAAGTTACTAATACATAAGATCTTAATCAATTCAACCATTCCAAAATAATGCAGAACTTTAAACAACATCCACAAATAGTTATATTATCCAAAAAAAAGAACACAATCAATAACATGTCTCAAAATACTAAATAACATGTCTCAAAATACTAAATAAAACATTAACTACTTGTCATTATCCAAAAAGAACTACTCATCATTATTACCGTTTTCATCATCGTTATCGCCATCATTGACATGCCTAGGTCGTTATGCAGTCAAAAATAGAAAATAAAACCTTACCCGCAAACTAGTATAGTAGCAGAAAGGGTCGATCCGTGGGAGTCTCGTGGTTAAGATATAGTGTCAGATTGACCAACTACAGTGTCACGCTATAGTTCGCAGTGTTTCCTTCACTTTCCAAAAACCAATAAATTGCAATATCGAAAACTAAACCAAGCATTAACTAAACTAAAAAATTCCAAAATTCAAACCACAATTACCTACTGATTCCAGAAGTTTATTGCAGAAAAATCAGAAGCAATAAACAATCCAAAACATCCAAATAAACATTCAAACATAAACTCATACCGAAAACAAGAAATATAACTGAAACCGAATGATTATCATTAACCAAAACCAATTCCAGAAACTACAATGTTCTAACTTCTAAAATATTCCAAACTAAACTTGTTCCAATAGATCCCACACTCCAAAATTGTTGAAATCAAGCAAATACTAAAACTAAGAATTACTAAAATAAATGAGAAAACATAAAATTATCAATTGAAGCTGCTGAAATCCGAAATCTTGAGTCAATGAAGACTAGGTTACACCTATGGGTCGATTCTTTGCTCCTGAAATTTGACCTAGATGCCTCTATTTATAGATGAGAATTCAAGCTAAACGCGTCGCGCATGGCTTAAAACAGTGATGCGTCTTATCCTTTATACCCATATTTTGCACTTTAAATTTCAAAACATCGTCTGATCTTTGACTATCCGCAACGCGCATGCTCCTTTGATTGCGGGGCACGTGTCTTTTCGACTAAAAAGGATCTTTATCCAAAACTTCTTCGTTTTGTACGTCTTTAGTCCGTGTTTTTATCTTTTTTCTCACACAAGCACTTAACACAAAAGTGAGTAATACCATAAACTATACGATATAATTTCACTAAGAATACGGCCTAACAACGACTAGAATACTTGATATTGATAAGCGTTGTCAAACACCCCACACTTGTGCCTTGCTTGTCCATAAGCAAGAGAGTTTTTAACAAACTATAATTAAGACTCAAACATTTTTTAACGCTTTCAGTTTCAAAGTATATTGTTTCTAAAAGTTAGATTGAAAATGAATTTTATGAAAATGACCAGAATACCCTTTGGAATTCACGACTTTCTAGAGAACCATTGATTACAAATTTCCAGTCCACAAAAAATGTATTTACTCATTCAGATTCTAAAGGTCGTTAAGGAAATGTCCATGACTTTCGATGTTGTCCATGTAACGAGCTTTCGAAAATACTATCCCAGACCAGACGATCTTAGGTAGTAAGGTGCATAAGTTCCCCTTCGGGGCCACCCGTTTCGGACCTACCGGCTCGAACAACAAAGGCCACTGATTGAGAGTTCCCTCCTAAATTCCAATCCTAAAATATTCTAAAACTAAAATTTTCTAACTCCTAAAAACACAACTTATTTGACTAAATAAGAGCATGCTTACAACTAACAGTATCTCTTCAAAAATATCAATGCTATAACATTCAAAAGCTATTCGTTTCAAAATTACATCTTATTAAAAATTTTGAAAAATTGCTAAAAAGTTTGAAAATTACTCGTTTTCTACAAAAATGTCAAAAATAAACTCTTTCTACCTTCCACAGCCCACACTTAAAACCGTACAACGTGCCCGTTGTATATAAAAATATTTCAGAATAAGGGAGAAAGATTTACCCCTTTAGCCGGTAGACTGCTTGTTGGAACTAGTTGTCACAGTATATATATTCGTACGCATCATGATTTAGATTCCTGGAGTTGTGGCGCAACAGTGAACACTCCGGTGAATGGCAAGTGTTGGGGTACAATGACCCCACACTTGCGTGGAACAACTCCTCTGTAGATTTCCATTGGTACTTACATGCAACACTCACAAACAAATTAAACGCAAAAAAATACAAAATAAAAGATAAAACTATACACAAAAATGAGTTACAGACTACTGCTGCGCATGGTTTTGATGCGCGTGTCACGGTAATTACGAGTTTTTTCCTCTATGTGATGTTGGAAATGACCGCGGCGCGTTCCTAAGTGGTGCCACGTCGCGGTAATTTTAGATTTTAAAATCAACTTCAACAACCATTTAAACTCATTCGAAACATACTTACCTAAACATTACCCTTTTATTTGAAAGGTTTTATGCAAATCTATGAACTAAAACCCTAAGTTCACATGCAACCTAGATTGGATCTATGTTTTCTTACTTTGAACATGTAACTACTTCCTAAAGGCCAAACTAAATTAACTAAAAGAATAAATTATAAAAACTAACATTTAGTTGTTTCTTGCAAGCTAAGCAGCACAAGTGTCCTGCCTCAAATGAGATCACACCCATGGAGCCAAGGAGTGGACGAAATCTAGAGAGAGGGAGGAGTCAAAAACTTGCGTGAATTATGATGCCTGGGGTCTTTATTTATAAGCTCCAAGTGGTAACAGATAAACCTTAGAGATAAACATTTTTAATTCAAATCAAGATAAACCTTTTATCATTTGAATTAAACCTATTTATCCTCTATATATTAATTTCGATTATAAGGATAATTATATCCTAAAAATCGCCAATTAATATTCCACCTGGACAGTCACTACTCAACTATTGAGTAATTACAAAATAGCCCCTGCACCTGTAATTAATCAAATTAATCACCAAATTAAAACCAATTAATTCCAGATTAATTTCTAATTAATTACTATAGTTTCTAATTAATATATTATCACTTTAATATATTAATAAACTATTTATTTAATTCCTATTGATTTATTAATCATATAATAAATCAATCTTTCTCTCTCCGGAACTTTCTACAAACCTCCAGCTCTGAGGGCAACCCAAATGGACTTTGCTACTATTAATTAGGTAAATACAAATTATTATTCATGGCTTAGACACCTAATCCAATAGTCTCCCACTTGGATAAGTCTATGACTATAATTACCAATTTAACCTCTAATTAATCAGCAAACTGTAGCTTCCTAGAAACTGCTGCCAAACTCTAACCCAGTCAGTTCTATCCATAGATAAGTGATCAAATGATCCTCCGCCCAACAAGATATTTTCAGACATGAGACATGGATTGAGATCAATCTCTGTCTGACACACTGTTTCCTGATTTTCGATTTTGCATATGACATAAGACATCTAATTGAACATATCAATTCAGTCCTGGCTGGCAAGCACTTTAGTCACCTTCAAAATCATCGAGAGGCCTACATATATCTGTTTCCCGTCAGGGTCAAGGGATGAATAAGCTTCGACTCATATGCTTATATCTTTTACCAGACAAATCACTCAAAATAGCACGTTTTATAACATCGAGTTACCGATGCGTTTTCGTACTATCAATGAACAACCGCCTCGTAGATTATAACTCATATCTCTCCACTTCAAGACCATAAGATATTATCGTCTCAACATTGCTCGTGATGTAATCCATGAAGCAATCTATTGAGCGTGGGTTTATCCAGTACTCAAATCTCCATTTCCAAGTACTCATGAATGTTGCAACAATCTTATTGCTATGTCTAACTCCTTAGACAATCTACAAACCAATTCATGACAGTCTTCCTTCATACTTACTCCCTAAAAGTATGAGCGACTGTGGATATTTGAATAATCCAATTATTCAGGAAGTAAAACATGCGAAAGCGAAACATAAAATATGACTGGCAGCTACTCCTGCTTATTACCAAGTCTCCACGAGGTAATCACCAAGTCGGATTTATCATAACTATTATTGGTTTCTTATTCTCTTTTAAACTTTCAATTCAAGCCTTTTATATCTATATCTATTTTAATTCAATGACCTTTTCACTCTTTCTATGTATCCAAGTGTCTAACACTTATACACTTTATTGCAGATAATCCAATCGGATACTCTTCCAATAATATCTCAATTTGTCATTCTGTCTTTCTCTCTCACAACTCCATTCCAGTGATGTGTACCGTGACTGCCCATGGTTCTCGAGGTCTTTAGTCTACATGACTACACCCTAAGACTATTTCGAGGCATCATGATGTGCCGGTGAACCACACGCGCTCCATCAGAAACCAACGAAACTCTTTAACCATGAAGTCCTACAGCACCACGTCCTGGTGTAAACAATTACTGATTTGAAACTCCTTTCAAAACATTTTCCCTAATCATTACCCAATGATTTCTCACGCGTGTTCAAAATCCATTTTGTATTCTTAGCCAGGTCATATCCTGAATCCAACTTACTATGCTCTAAGCATCAAGTCATCAAGATATGTTCATAACACTTCTGATCGGTCTAGGAATCTCGTGGAACCTGATGTAATCTCATCTCAAACCCTTTCAGAATCCAACGATTACTAATAATCCTTGTGTCATGACTTCCGAAAACCATTTCCTTTCGGAGACTCCTTCTTATGCATCTTGAACCTCATCAAGACCATATTCTCAATGGCTAAGTCTATACTGTCAATTTCATCTATCCGATAGATGTTTGTGAACTATGTGAGTATGCTGCACCTTCTTTATTTCTTTCATGCCAAGTCATCACACTTTTCAATGATAGGAAACTCTTTTCCTGGGTTGATGCATCTTAAATCTTATCAAGATCATATTGGCAGAATTTCAATCTATCTAATAGATGTTCACGACCACCTAAGTATGTTGTATCTCTTAAAGTCTTTCATAGCGAACCATTTCTTAACACCAAGTCATTACACTTTGTAATGATAATAGACGTTTCCTAGAACCGGTATGTAACCCACATACATGTGATAGCAGATAACAATGATACTCCCACTGGCTTTGATACGGTTATATGACTTTTTCGGACTATTCACAAAATCCAGAGCTTTTGGCACATTTTGCGAAACCAAAATCCAAACCTTTCCGACATATTAATGGGAATCTTCCAGGCTATTCAAAAAATCCAAACCTTTTGGCCTATTTTGAGAATCCGAATATCCTTTCTTGCGAGATGCCCATGAGACGAATCCCGGGGCCATGTATCTTTTGTAATAGCATGCTCTATGTGAGTCCCTATTAGTGTGCCGGTAAACCACACACGCTCCACTAACGACTCACACTTTGCCACGCAGAATCCTCTCGGATTTCATCTTCTATTGAGAGTGCCTCTCTCAGAATCAATTGCTTGACCCCAGGTGATGACTCATTCAACCAGATGTTCTGTAAGTACATTTCTATGTTCCCTTCTTTTGATGATTCAATTACTCCCACTGGTTCCTAGACCAGTTGTAAAATCAATCAAACTGTCACATAGATTGTGTCTCGCGTTAAGGTTCTCTTATTTGGCAGCAACCGGGCTCACCAATGCTTCCTAGTAGTCTGATTACTTATCCGTACCATCTTTAGTATTTTACCACTAATCGATATGTCACCCAGATCATAACTCCTTATGACGGTGACCAAAACTACAGGTCAACCGAAGAGAGGGTATGTCAGGTTTAACAGGAATCTGATTCCTGGTCAAGGCCCAGTGGTGACTAAAGGTTCTTTCACTTGGATAATCCTTGAACTCCTTCAGGATTATTCTTACTCCCACTGTTTCCGTAGAACATGAGCTCTTTCTAAAAGGACTCTTCTTTCAAAGGATAACCGGGGTGGCCAATGAAAGGACATCGCTGATCAGTTTCAGGATTGTCATGAGATTCAGACGAATGCTACATGGCCCTGGACTTTCTATGTACTAGTGGGACGATCCCAGCTTTATATTTCAGACAGTGTCGACATAACCTACTTAGTCTAAGATATGGTCGGAATATGGTTTCTGCAGTTTGACTACTGGTTGAATATTTAATTCATTGAAATACTAATTGGAAATGTATCTTATACATCGAGGATCAAAACTATTTTGATCAATGCTCCATCGTCTTCCCTAAGACACATTATAACCATTAATGTTCTTGGAAGAGGATAAAGTGTGAAACATTTTCTCAGTCTATGTTGTTTCTCAGGTTCTGTTGATCTTATACTTCCTTTGAAATCCTTGAACACTTCAAGGTTCCAATCAATCGCTTATTCCGATAAGCGAAGCCATATTTGTCAAACTATTTGGCAATTATCATGAAGTATAACTAATCGTGTTCTGTTCGAAGATTCGAGCAATACACAGTAACTTATGTATCTGTTGCTCAAAATCTTAAGGTCTTTTACATCTCTATGTAAATTTATGACTTTGTTAATATTGTTCAAGACATGCAATCATCACCTGACTCCAAGTCAATTGATTCCAAAATCCTATCCATTGGATCTTTGGGTGATGCATTTCTTGCGACAACTGATTTTATTGAGAACTCAATTCATCATGTGACTCTAAGTCAAATGATTCCAAAGTCCTGTCCAACTGGACCATTGGTTGAAGTGATTCTCATAAAGTTCACTTTAACAATCATAAGGAACACAATTCATAAATCCAATCCCATTGGATGTATCAACATTCAAGTTATTACCATTTACGTCATCAACACATTCACACAACATTTCGAGGACAATTTAAACAATCATGTTTTAAAAGAAAAATATTTTATTAAACCAGAATTATCCCCAGAACAATGTACTATGCGAATCCATGTCATATGTATCAATAAACTAATAACAAGAACAAATATCTAGCCTAACTCCAAAAATGCACGAGCTTTAGATCCAATCCGAATATGCTCTTGTGCGACAACATCCCGCATCCTACAGAGTCCGTGTATACAGAGAAAATGTGAGAAACACTTCCTGTATCAAGGAAATGAGGATCATGTATTCTGAGTTTTAAGATATTACTGAGTTTGCCAAACGGTTTGGCTTTGGAGCATTTTTCCAATCTTTCTGTGACTGTGTCCCACCTTATGGATTCCCAGTTTGAAACATCGAACAATCGGTCCAGACGATCTGGATCATTTCTTGATGCACCTTAATACTGGACTCAATCCTGAAGCAGCTGAATCAATGGAACTATGCTTCTCGATGAACGACTCATACAGAGTTGACATTGAATGCATTTCCACGATTGTCTTATCCGGTTACCCTTTGTGTTCTTCTGGATGAACAGATCAGCGAGTCGAGCTAATGCTTAACTACCGATCACAAAGGGAAACCGGTTTTATACTATTTGCCTATGTATCCCTCAATCTCGGGAACACGCAAACTGGTGCTACTTCCTTCTAGCTTGCAACTTCAAGCTCTTTGAAGATCCTAGCTCGTTCCCTTTATTCAACCAGTTCTCGGAACCTTTCCTCAACCAGCTGCGCTAACTTATGTGACCCCAGGAATTCTAAATCCCTGCAGAACTCGTGGTCAATGATCAATAGCATAAGGTAACGAACATCCTTGGACTCAATAGTCAAGGAGTCATGCTCATCATAAGCTGCTGTGTGATGCCATGTTTGGGAGCGGACACTCAGTTAGATATGGTTCGCCAGCAAAACTAAGAACTATTCTCTAATTGTAAAACCATATAACACAGTCAAGGCCAGTCAGCCTTACCATATTTAACATGTGCTTTCTGAAGCTCTCAGAAATGTGTGAAGGAGGGGAAGGAGGAGAATGACACTTTCTTCAGACATATATAAAATTTGAATTTATTAGTTTAATTAATCCTTTTAAAAATAATTACCCAATTTATTATTTAACAAGGCTAGGATCCAAAATACCCCAACTATGCTGTGAAGAGGGATGTCGTAATCACAACACAATGGTCATTAAGGTAGATAACATTTATCAATTTCAGTCTTATGAAATTCCTAGATCTGTGAGATTCATTGAACTATTCAATGGCATGTTTAATCTCGGATATGCCCCACCGTTTGTGACTGGGATGCTGAGGATCACAAACTGGGTGTGAATAACCTTGCAAATTAGCTTGGTACTCTCGGCGTCAATTACCATCTCAAATTGATGTGCCGGTTAACCATACACGCTCCAACAACAATGATAACACCCGAGAAACCCATTGCCACTCTTTATGAACCCCTATTGGTGTGCCGGTAAACCACACATGCTCAACCAACGTTTCATAAAGTGCAATGTGTAATTTCATGGATTAGCATCAAATTCACATTTTTCCTAAAGTAACTAGATTGGGAATTTTGTAAAGTGTTCTAGTACTTTGATCATTATACTTTTAATGATTAAGCGGTCCTATCAAACCCGTTCGGCTAACAAGCCTCCACTGATCAGGCGAGCGGTGGGTGAGAGTGTACACCCATTAGACCGCCATTTTATAGGCAGTCTCCTTATACCCACTTTATAGATCAGCTTCGTGAATGAGGCCTACTATTGATTTGACTAACCAATTTTATCTTATACATATAATATTAACTTTTAATAATATATATAAGATATATTCTAAACCTTTTAAAATATTCCAGGTTTATCTTTTAATTTTTTTTTTCAAATTTAACTATTAAATTTAAAATTAAATTAAACCTTTAAGAAATCGATTTAATCATCTTTTAATCAACAATTAATTAAATTAATTAAATCTTGGTATTTTAAACCTTTTAAAATATTTCAGGTTTATATTTTAATTTTTTCAAATTTAAATATTAAATTTAAAATTAAATTAAACCTTAAAAATCGATTTAATTATCCTTTAATTAACAATTAATTAAATTAATTAAATCTAGATATTTTAAACCTTTTAAAATATTTAAGGATTTATCCTTTAATTTTTCGAAATTTAATCATTTAAGTTAAAATTAAATTAAATCCTTGAATTATCTTTTAATTAAACAATTAATTAAATTAATTCAAATGTAGATAGGTTTCACAAATTAATTAAATTAATTTAAACCTATCTTAAACCCGTAATTTTCGAAAAACAAATAATGGGTTTAAGGTCATCCATTTAATTAAACAATTAAAGTTACCAAAAATAAAAAACCTTCTAAACCCTATGTAAATTTCGAAATTACCAAGGGGAGGGGCTAGGGTTTCAAAAACCCTAACCCTAAGAACGATTTGCCCTATTAAGGTTTTAGAAACAATAAAACCTTAAATTTTAGAAAAAACTATTACAACAATTCAATAAGAAAACAACCAAATGCTCTGATACCACTGAAAGGTTTTATGCAAATCTATGAACTAAAACCCAAAATTTAAGGTTTTAGTTGTGAGCCGTATCGTCATCTTCTTTTTCAACTGGCTCCACCTCTTCCACTTATTCGGGGTCTTCTTCCGGTTCCTCTTCGTCTTCAATCAACATGGGTTGATTTCGGGGCAAGTCGCACTTGAAGTCGTCCATGCACTTCCTAGTGCAATCCGCTACCCAGAGGACTTGATTCAATGTTCTGGGAGTAGCGGATTGTTTCCTGAATGTCCATAGATAGAGCATTGTACTCGAATATCTAGGCTCTCATACTCTGATGAATGCATTTCATCTCATTTGATAAATAGCGAAGGTCGGGATTCTCCAGTTTGGTGCGTGCTGTGAGGCTTTCTGAGGCGCGAAACCGTTTCTTCGATGCCGGTGGCTCGTGGTGGAGAACTGGAAAAGGGGAACGACAGACTGACATAACGCCATCATCGATGTATATGACCTCCCTCGAGGTCGTGGTAGGCGGGCTGAATGGGATCGTGGAAATCACCATCAATGGGCGGATATTGGCCGGTGCTAGTAACCCATAGGAACGCGCGAGGGGCATGACGAAATGGCCTCCCCCGACTGCAATGAAATCCAAGGGAGCATTAGTTATCCTTTTGAAGTAATCAGCGATGAGGTACGTTACGTTGCAATTTTCCAGCTTTGAAACCAATGACCACATAAGGTAAAGGTCATGGTGAGTAACCCGATCCGCGTCAGCCCGCGGCCTGCACATAGTCGAGATAAGGCGATGAAGCATCCGATGTGACGATAGATGCATCTAGCCCTCCGAAACCGTATTCTCATTGTAGCGTGTAGATGAAATCGACCCCCAAAAGTCGGCCCATGAAAAAGAATCGCTCAGGCCTTTAGAAGCCCTCCTTAAGAATATTGCGAACCCAGCCCCATCAACTTCTTCTTGAGTATAAATACCTAGACGAACCCCAAACTCCGTGAGGCTACATGTCCGATGCATTTCCCCAGACAGAACATGATAGCATCCTGGTCATCAATGCCCAACGGCTCGCGATCAAACTCAAATGACGCTAGGAACTTGAGAAGAGCCTCGCGGTATACTGGCTCCTCCATTTTAAACACTGCCTCGAGTGTCTGGCAGGTAAAGCTGAGCTCATTATCCTCATACCCCTCCTGAATCAGCCACTGCTCCAAGTTCTCTAGAATGCCCGACTCGCGGGTCAACTCCCAGTTGACCACTTGAGCCGGTAATATACGTTTTCGAGACAATGCCGCGATTCGATTTTGAAACTTGGTACGAGTGAAGCTGGTGACAAATATCGGCAATGCGAGCCAATTGATATCACTACAGCTGCCATTAGAAGACATTTTCCTGCACGATTCAACAAAAAATTCCGAAATCAGGTACTGTTTAGCGTCACCCGCGGCGTGGTAATTGCTTCCCGCGTCGCGAGTTATGAATGTCTAAGCCATGACTAATAATTAGTATTTACCTAATTAATAGATGCACAGTCCATTTGGGTTGCCCTCATAGCTGGAGGTTGGTAGAAAGTTCAGTAGAGAGAAAGATCGATTTATTATATGATTAATAAATCGATAGAATCATAAAAGAAATAGTTTGTTAATATATTAATGTGATTATATATTAAATAGAAACTATAGTAATTGATTAATAATTAAACAGGAATTAATTGGATTAATTCTGTGGCATTAATTGGATTAATCAAGAGGACAGGGGCTAAAATTGTTCCAACTCGAAAGTTGAATAAACACGCGCGGCGCGCCCAAGTAAAAGCCGCGGCGCGCGTACGGGTAATCCGGAAAATGGCTTAGAGATACGGTTTATCTCTGTTTGAAAGTCAAACGGGGTTTATCTCTAAGGGTCATTTGGTTGCCTATAAATAGGGACCCCTGGACCTCATAATTGGCTGCGATTTCTCTCTGTATTCTCTCTAGAATTTTCGATTCCCTCCCCTCCTAGCTTGGGTGTGACTTTCATTTGAGGCAGGATAATTTTGTTGCTCAGCTTCCAAGAAATTAAGGTTGGTTTTTCTGTTTTGATCTTTAGTTTCTTTTATTGGCCTCTAGGTTTTTTGTTATATGTTCAATTGGAAGAAAACATAGATCCTTATAGGTTGCATGTGAACTTAGGTTATTTAGTTCTTGGTTTGCGGAAAACCTTTCAGTGGTATCAGAGCCTGTTTTGTTTTCTTGTTGAATTGCTATAACTGTTTTAGGGTTTAAAGCTTATAAACCCTAATATATATGTGGATCGAATTCTAGGATTAGGGTTTTGGAAACCCTAATCCCCCTTGCTATTTTCGAAAATTGCCATTAGGGTTTTAGGAGGTTTTCTATTTTTGGTAACTTTATTTGTTAATTAAATGGATAACCTTAAACCCCATTATTTAAATTCGAAATCTAGGGGGTTGAGGATAGGTTTTAATTAATTTGATTAATTTGGATAAACCTATCTTCAGTGAATTAATTTAATTAATTGTTAATTAAAAGATAATTCAAAAGGGATTTAATTAATTTTAAATTATAGAAAATTAATGGAAAAATCCAGAAAAATATTTTAAAATGTTTAAAATATTTAGATTTAATTAATTTAATTAATTGGAAATTAAAATTGATTAAATCGATTTTAAGGTTTAATTTAATTTAAAATTTAATTGTTAAATTTGGTAAAATTAAAAGATAAACCTTGAATATTTTAAAGGGTTTTAAAATACATCTTATATATGTTATTAAAAGTTAATACTATATATATGAGATAAATTTGGTTAGTCAAATCAATAGTAGGCCTCATTCACGAAGCTGGTCTATAAAGTGGGTATAAGGAGACTGCCTATAAAATGGTAGTCTAATGGGTGAACACTCTCACCCACCGCTCGCCTGATCAGTGGAGGGTCGTTAGCCGAACGGGTTTGACAGAACCGCTTAATCATTAAAAATATAATGATAAAGTACTAGAACTATTTACATAATCCAAATCTAGTTACTTTAGGGAAAAATGTGAATTTGATGCTAACCCATGAAATTGCACATTGCACTTTATGAAACGTTGGTGGAGCGTGTATGGTTTACCAGCACCCCAATGGGGTTCATAAAGAGTGGCAATGGGTGTCTCGGGTGTTATCATTGTTGATGGAGCATGTGTGGTTTACCGGCACATCAATTTCAGATGATAATGGACCCCGAGAGTACCAAGCTAATTTGCATGGTTATTCACACCTAGTTTGTGATCCTCGGCATCCCAGTCACAAACGATGGGGCATATCCGAGATTAAACATGCTATTGAACAGTTCAATAAATCTCAAAAGAAACTAGGAATTCCATTTATAATAAGATTATTTTTCCGCGGTGGAATTGGCTGAATCGTCATTCGCCTACCTTTATAAAATTTGCTTATAGATTACGACATCCCTCTTCTATGTTGCAAATTGTTATAGTTGGATCCTAGCCTTATTTTATATTGGGTTATTATAAGGACCGACAAGTATCTAATTAAACTTAACTTCTTTTATAGATGTCTTCTGCTGATCAATCCGCTCCCCACTCAAACTCCAGTGTTCCCTCCATCCTCTCAATGTGTTCCAAGGTTCAATTGAACGGGACAAACTACAATGACTGGATTAGAAATATCAAGATGGCTCTGAGGTACGAGAACAAAGAGTACGTCCTCGAAACCGAGCTTGCGATATTGACCCTGAAACTGCTACTCCCGAGGAGATTGCCTCGTACCAAAAACATTCTGATGATGCGACCAAAGTGGCCTGCATCATGATCGCCACAATGAGCCCCTAATTGCAAAGGATATATGAAGACTACTAGCCCTTTGAGATGCACAAGGAGCTTGCGAAAAAAGTTCCGCAAGCAAGAGCGCATCGAGAGGTGCGAGGTGGTCAAAGACTTCACGAACAACAAACCTAAAGAAGGAGAGTCCATCTGCGCTCATGTGCAAAGAATGCAAGGTTACGTGGAGCGGCTTACAAAGCTTGCGATGCCTGTACCTGAGGAGTTGGCTGTTGACATAGTGCTTAACTCCTTACCGAGTTCTTATGACCACTTCAGGCTGGCTTATCATTTGAACAACAATCAGGCTAACCTGACTGAGTTGCATCGTATGCTTCGGGTTGCTGAGGACGGGATGAAGGGTAACGGTGTACCCTCGGTTAATCAGCCCGTCTTAGCCATTGGAAGTGGCAAAGTAAAGAAACGGAAGGGCCCTCCTAAACAAAATTGGAGGGAAAAAGTTTAGGTCGGGTCATCCAGCAATGGCTCGAGAACCAAGTCTTCCCACATTCCTTGTGTGGCCAACCCCGATGTAGCCAACTG
The DNA here is from genome assembly GCA_023525715.1 of Cichorium intybus. Lineage (NCBI taxonomy): Eukaryota > Viridiplantae > Streptophyta > Magnoliopsida > Asterales > Asteraceae > Cichorium > Cichorium intybus. Next base: position 77,455,885 of record CM042009.1, on the reverse strand, counting down.
TTTTTACTGCAAAGAGAAGGGCCATTGGAAGAGAAGCTGCCCCAAGTACTTGCAGGATGTCAAGGATGGGAAAGTAAAGCCATCGACAGCAGGTATATACACTATCTCTAAAAACTCACCATCTTCTAATTCTTGGGTCCTTGATACAGGATGTGGTTTTCACATTTGTTCTGATCTGCAGGGCCTAAAGGAAAGCAGGGAGGTGGAGCACGGTAGACTGAACTTGATCATGGGCAATAGGAGATCATCCCCTGTTACCAAGATCGGCATTTACAGTTTAGTGCTTAGTAGTGATGTTAGTATAGAGTTATTTAATTGTTGCTATTCGCCAGAAATGGCAAGAAACATTATTTCATTTCACGCATTGTTCAGACAAGGATTTCAATTTTCTTTTGATAATAAAATTGGCTCGATTTCTGTTTTCAAAAATGGTATTTTGATTTTTACTGCTTATACTTGTGATGGTGTGTATGAAACTGTTGAATGTGTTGACAATTTAGGACATAGTGTAAATTATATTGATTCTACTAGTGGTGTAGAAAAGGCATGTCTGTGGCATAGTCGGCTCGGGCACATCAGCAAGAAACGCATCGCCAAACTCCAAAAGGATGGAGTGTTGGAATCATTCGACCTCAGGTCGGATGATGTATGCGAATCTTGTCTATTGGGCAAGATGACTAAATCACCTTTCAAATGGTCTTTTGAAAGAGGTGAGGGTCTGCTGGAAATCATACACACGGATGTGTGTGGTCCATTCAGATCAACCACAAAGGATGGCACGCGGTTCTATGACCTTTACCGACGATTTTAGTAGATACAGTTATATCTATTTGATCAAGCACAAGTCGGACACCTTTGAAAAGTTCAAAGAGTTTAAGAACAAGGTAGAGAATCAATTAGGCAGGAAGATAAAGATGCTCAGGTCCGACAGAGGCGGAGAGTATCTAAGTATCGAGTTCCTAGACTATCTAAAGGAATGCGGAATAGTTTCGCAGTTGACACCTCCCAGGACACCACAGTTGAACGGTGTTGCGGAGAGGCGCAACCGAACCCTGTTGGACATGGTTCGTTCCATGATGAGTCGAGCTTCACTTCCCATTCACTTCTGGGGGTATGCCTTAGAGACTGCCGCCCATATTCTCAATCTTGTCCCTACTAAAAAGGTTGCTAAACACCTCATGCAATGTGGACGGGGAAAGTTCCATCTCTGGCACATATCAAAGTCTGGGGTTGTGAGGCTTTCGTTAGACGAGAGACTCAAGACAAACTCGCAGAAAGAAGTGAAAGGTGTTTCTTCCTTGGTTATCCCAAACAGTCCTTTGGATATCTATTCTACAGACCAAGCGAGGACGTGGTCTTTGTAGCTAGACGAGCGGTCTTTCGAGAGAGAGAGAGCTCATATTCAAAGAGGACAGTGGGAGTACCATTGATCTCGAAGAAATTCAAGAGTCATCAGATGACGCAACCTTAGGAGAAACTAGCAACCAACATGAGGAAGAAGTTCCTGTTGGTCCGACAGATGTATCCTTACCTCTTAGGCGTTCCGGTAGGGTTAGCATGCCACCCGAGTTTTATGGGTTCAATATAACTTCGGATGGGGACACGTTTGTCAGTGATAGGACACTGATAAATTTGGATGAACCAGCTAACTACCAGGAAGCAGTGGCGGGCCCTGAGTCAGCCAAGTGGAAAGAGGCCATGGATAGCGAGATCAAGTCCATGTATGACAATCAAGTGTGGAACTTGGTTGACAACGTACCGGGTCGAAAGACAGTCGGATGCAAATGGATCTTCAAGACGAAGACCGACATGGACGGAAAAGTACACACTTTAAAGGCAAGACTGGTTGCGAAGGGCTTTACTCAAACCCCAGGGATTGATTATGACGAGACCTTCTCACCAGTAGCCAAGATAAAGTCTATTAGGATTATGCTGGCCATAGCTGCATTTCATGACTAGGAAATTTGACAGATGGACGTCAAAACCGTTTTCCTTAATGGGAAGTTGACTGAGGATGTTTACATGAATCAGCCAGAGGGTTTTGTCGATGCAAAGTATCCAAATAAGGTGTGTAAGCTTGAGAGATCAATCTACGGATTGAAGCAAGCTTCTCGCAGCTGGAATCTTTGTTTCCATGAGAAAGTCAAAGAGTTTGGCTTCTCTAGGAGCGAGGATGAGTCCTGCGTATATGTCAAGGCTATGGGAGTATAGTCACCTTTCTGGTGCTGTATGTCGATGACATACTGCTCATAGGAAACGATATTCCAACCTTGCAAGATGTCAAGGCTTGGCTTGGGAAATGTTTCGCCATGAAGGACCTAGGAGAGGCTGCCTATATTCTCGGGATAAGAATATTGAGAGATAGGAAGAAGAGTCTAATTGGACTTAGTCAGGGTACATACTTGGAAAAGGTACTGAAAAGGTTTAGTATGGAAAATTCCAAGAAGGGAGAGCTACCTATCCAAAGTAATGCAAAATTGAGTAAGACTCAAAGTCCGAGTACAGACGAAGAAATAGCTGAAATGAGTCGGGTACCTTACGCTTCGGCTGTAGGATCGATCATGTATGCTATGACGTGTACTCACCCTAACGTGGCTTTTGCTTTAAGCATGGTCAGTCGGTACCAGGGTAACCCTGGAAGGGCGCATTGGATAGCTGTGAAGAATATACTCAAGTATCTGCGAAGGACCAAGAACATGGTGTTAGTCCTCGGTGGCAGTGATACCTTGAGAGTTGAAGGATATATAGATGCCAGTTTTCAAACGGATAGAGACAGTGGTCGGTCTCAGTCGGGCTGGGTATTCCTTTTGAACGGTGGAGCAGTTACTTGGAAAAGTTCCAAGCAAGATACGGTGATTGATTCTACTTGTGAATCAGAGTATATAGCAGCAAGTGAAGCGTCAAAGGAAGCGGCTTGGCTGAAGAACTTCATCGGTGACCTTGGAGTAGTCCCGAGTATTCAGGAGCCCATGGAACTGTTCTGCGATAACGAAGGTGCGGTCGCCTTGACAAAGGAACCGCGAGACCATGGAAAGTCCAGACATATCGACAGAAAGTACCACTACATAAGGCATAAGGTAGAAGAAGGTCACCTCGTGGTAAAGAGGGTATCATCAGAAGATAATCCTGCAGATCCCTTGACAAAGGCTCTGAGTAGGATTAAGCATAATCAGCATGCTAGGAGCATTGGATTAAGAGATGATATAAAGTTTATGTAAAATTAGATAGTTTTCGAAACTTGTAACAATGTATTGTATTTGACTCTTGTGATTTAATAATAGAGATTTATTAATGAGTAATGGTTTACTACTTTTGTCAATACTTTGTCATTGTGTTTCATTTTGCATGTTTTACTTCCTGAATAATAGGATTATTCAAATATCCACAGTCGATTACACTTTTAGGGAGTAAGTGTGAAGTAAGACTGTCATGAATTGGTAATAGATTGTCTAAGGAGTTAGACATTGCAATTGGATTGCTGCACCATTCGTGAGTACTTGGAAATGGAGATTTGAGTATTGGATAAACCCGCGCTCAATGGATTGCTTCATGGATTACATCACGAGCAATATTGAGACGATAATATCTTTTGATCTTTAAGCTAAGACATATGATTTATGATTTATTAGACGGTTATTCATTGATAATACGAAAACGCATCGGTAACTCGGTATTATAAAACGTATTGTTGTGAGTAATTTTTCTGGTAAAGGACATAAGTATATGAGTCAAAGTTTATTCGTCCCTTGACCCTAACGGGGAACAGACATCTGTAGGCCTCTCGATGATTTTGAAGTTGACTAAAATGGTTGGCCAACCGGGACTAAATTGGTAGTCTAAGAGTCATATGCAAATTGGATATCGAGGAACAGTGAATCAGACCAGATTGATTTTATCCATGTCTTGAGTCTGAAAAATATCTAGTTGGACGGAGGATCATCTGATCACTTATCTTTGGACAGAACTGACTAGGTCAGAGTTTTGCAGTAGTTTCTAGGAAGCTTAAGGTGCTGGTTAATTAGAGGCTAAATTGGTAATTATAGTCAGACTTATCCAAGTGGGAGACTGTTAGATTAGGTGTCTAAGCCATGACTAATAATTAGTATTTACCTAATTAATAGAAGCACAGTCCATTTGGGTTGCCCTCATAGCTGGAGGTTGGTAGAAAGTTTAGTAGAGAGAAAGATCGATTTATTATATGATTAATAAATCGATAGAATCATAAAAGAAATAGTTTGTTAATATATTAATGTTATTATATATTAATTAGAAACTATAGTAATTGATTAATAATTAATCAGGAATTAATTGGATTAATTCTGTGGCATTAATTGGATTAATCAAGAGGACAGGGGCTAAAATTGTTCCAACTCGAAAGTTGAATAAACACGCGCGGCGCACCCAAGTAAAAGCCGCGGCGCGCGTACGGGTAATCCGGAAAATGGCTTAGAGATACGGTTTATCTCTGTTTGAAAGTCAAACGAGGTTTATCTCTAAGGGTCATTTGGTTGCCTATAAATAGGGACCCCTAGACCTCATAATTGGCTGCGATTTCTCTCTGTATTCTCTCTAGAATTTTCGATTCCCTCTCCTCCTAGCTTGGGTGTGACTTTCATTTGAGGCAGGATAATTTTGCTGCTCAGCTTCCAAGAAATTAAGGTTGGTTTTTCTGTTTTGATCTTTAGTTTCTTTTATTGGCCTCTAGGTTTTTTGTTATATGTTCAATTGGAAGAAAACATAGATCCTTATAGGTTGCATGTGAACATAGGTTATTTAGTTCTTGGTTTGCAGAAAACCTTTCAGTTATTAGACATACCCATCGGCTAGACTTTCGAATTGTCATCAGTGCATGGTTTATTACACTAAGTCATCCAACTCTTTAATTAGAAGCTTTGTATGTAAGAAAGGTTGTTGATGCCTCACATCTACTACTTGTGTTGTAGCATAGATCACTGACATAGAATGTCGAAATATCATCATTAATTGGTTTAAAGTAATGAAGCGTCTATTTCTTGCATTAGAAATTGTAAAAATGGTTAAGAATGGATTGGTGCGTGTGATAGACTACGGTATGTAATCTAAATATCGACACAGACTTTTTAACTCTCGACTTTGAGTGGTTTTTATCAAAGTGTCTAGAAGTTGGTGTTACATAAGAAAAACCTTAGATTGGTTAAGAAGCAGTTGTCAGTGCTTGACACTCATTGAGGTGTACCAATGAGGATCACTAACACTTAAAAATTACCTCAGCAGTGAGTGGTATTACTCGGTGCGTCGTCGCTAGTTAAAATGTTTTTGAAATTTTAAATTTTCTTAAAGTAAAGACATAAACAAAAATATTTTTGGATTTTAAAATTTTCAGAAAAATAAAGATATAAACGAGAATATTTTTGTATTTTTAAAGTTTTGTAATTTTTGTTTTGTTTTTAATTCTCCCCTAAATTTGTGCATGGAAGAGAATTGCGGAAGTAAAAACCATAAACAAATTTAACTAAACAAAAATAAATAAAAATATTTACAGAACTGATTTAACAGTCATCGAAACGTATCATTTTTAAAAGTTCAAGAAGCATATCGAACCGAGCTTTTGCAAATGGTTTTGTGAACAAATCCGACACATTGTTATCTGTGTGAATTGGTTCCAAATGCTGGACAAGGTTTTTGACAATTTGGATAGCTGCATCGTTATCACAAAATATAGGAGTATCAACAAAATTCATACTATAGTCAAGAAGTTGATGCTGCATCTAAATGAATTGAGAACAACAGGCCGAGGCAGCAACCTACTCAGCTTCAGCTGTAGAAGTTGACACGGTCTGCTGCTTCTTGCATTGCCAGGAAATCAGTCGGTCTCCTAAGAATTGACATCCAGCACTAGTAGACTTTCTGTCAATGTCGCATCCCCCATAATTGCTATCTGAAAAGGCATAAAGATCAAATTCACGGTTCTTTGGATGCTAGAGACCTAACTTAGGTCTCCCTTTAAAGTATCTAAAGATCCGTTTGATAGCAGTTAAATGAGAGAGTTTAGGATTAGCCTGATGACGTGTACACTGGCAGACTGCAAAAACGATATCCGGTATGCTGACCGTCAGATACATCAGAGATCCAACAATAGAACGATAATATGTTTGATCAACAGATTGGCCATCTGAGTCTTAAGTCAGCAAGGGTCGCTCAGCCATTGGAGTGTTAGGAACTTTAGCATCCTTGAGGTTGAACTTCGCAAGAATATCCTCCACATACTTTCCTTGATGGAGTAGAATACCCGTTGAACTTTCCTTTACTTGCAACCCAAGGAACGTCGTCATTTCACCCAGCAAACTCATCTCGAATCGCTTCTTCATCACTTGCTCAAAATCTTTGCACAAGGCCTCACTTGTTGAACCAAAGTTAATATCATCTACATAGATTTAGACAACAATCTGGTCGGAGTTCTGGCGCTTGATGAACAGCGTCTGGTCAATGGTGCCTCTAGTGTAACCATGCTGCAACAAATGATCCGTTAATGTTGCATACCAGGCACGGGGAGCTTGATGAAGACCATAGAGCTATCCAGCTTGTAAACGTGATTCGGAAACTTGGAGTTGACGAAACCGGGAGGTTGATCAACATAAATCTCTTTTTTCACCTCACCGTACAAGAAAGCAGTCTTAACGTCCATTTGGTATACAGTAAAGTTCATGTAGGAGGCGAGGAAAATTCGAATCACTTCTAATCGTGCAACCGGGGCATACACTTCGGTATAATCAAGACCTTCAACTTGACGGAAACCGCGTACAACCAGGCATGCCTTGTTTCGTACAATAACTCCTGAGTCATCTTGTTTGTTGCAAAAAACCCATCTCGTGTCAAGAGACTTCTTGCCCTTGGGTAGTTCCACCAACTGCCAAATGTTCAGCTTCTCAAACTGGTTGAACTCTTCATGCATTGCGTCCACCCAGCATCAGCAGAGGCACTCGTTGACATGACCACTCTGACTTCTAGTTTGAACCCCATCATCAAGAGAGCCAATGACATTTTAATCGGGTGATCACGTTGAACTTTTGAAAAAATAGCATGCTCGAGTGAAGCAGAAGAAATTGGAAGGTTAGTTATGTTTTCAATTCTGCGTGAGCCTGAGGTACCATAGTCAGAGTCTCTGAAATCGTGGGAGGTACTAGCTACATACTCATCGGGAATTCTCTCTGGAAAAAGGAAGTCCATGAGTGTGGAGTTGAAAAGATCAGCAGGTTCAGAATTGATAACGCCTTCAGGAGTGGCTGATGCTTCAACAACTGATGGTTCGCCAACAATCTGGGACGAGTCAGCAGGAGCTTCAGTTGAAATCGAAGTGGAAACAGGAGATGCACCATCATTAAGAATATGATCTTCAAAGATCAAGGGCAGTATGATGGGATCAACAATGATTTCCTCATCTTCATCTCTCTTGACTCCACTTGGACCTGGCTGTGTACCTGAGACAAGATCAAAAAACACATTAAAAGACTTAAACAATTCGGCATAATTGAATATCCAGTCGGGACCAACTCTAGCATCCATTTGATTCTCCTCTAGCTACCGTACATCAAACGATTCCACGATCTGTTTGGTAACCTTGTTATACACCCGATAGGAAGTTTTACCCACATATCCAACAACGTAATAGTCATCTGCATTAGAGTTGAACTTTGGTGTAGCTTCAAGATGAAGAAGGGTGCAAGGACAACCAAAAGAACGAAAATATGCAACAGATGGTTTGTGACCATAGAGGATCCCATAAGGAGTCTACATTTGGCGCTTGTTGATGATGACTCGGTTCTGAACATAATAAGTCGTGTTTATTGCTTCAGCCCAAAAGAACACCGGTAATTTAGAATCGCAGAGCTTGGTGCGTGCAACTTCAATTAAATTTCTGTTTCGACGCTCAGCAACACCATTTTGTTGAGGAGTCCGAGCAGCACTATACTGACGCAGTACACCTCTATCTGCACAAAACTTATCCAAAACTGCGTTCTTGAATTCAGTCCCATTGTTGCACCGAATTTCCTTCAGTTTCTAATTCGTTTGATTCTCGATTAAGGTGACGAATCTCTTGACCAGCTCAGTAGTTTCACTCTTTTTCTTAAAAAAGAAAAACCAAGTAAAACGTGAGTAATCATCAGTTATAACCAAACAATAAGAGCTTCTATTGATACTGAGAACGTTGATAGGATCGAAGAGATCCATGTGAATCAGTTGAAGAAGCGAATCAATGGAGTTGACCAATTTGGGCTGATGTGGCTTCCAATGATGTTTGCCTTGAGCACAGGCAACACACTTTTCAAATGTGATAAAGTCTTTGATAGGAAGCCCCCGGAAAAATTCATTTTTCGCAAGACGATTCAAATTCTTCGCGTTGGAGTGACCAAGACGTCGATGCCATAGCATGACACTCTGTTTATAAGCTTTAGAGAATAAGGAAGTGACATTTTCCGGAGTGTTGTGATTCATGTCAATGATATAAGCATTTCTTTGACGTTCTGATCGGACAAGAATCCACTCCTCGGGAATGACAACACCAGGTTTCAATATCAGACATTCCTTGTTCGTGAAGTGGGTTGAAAAACCTCCGTCACATATTTGAGAAATGCTCAGCAGATTGTGCTTGAGCTCAGGTACAAAGTTTACGTTCTCAAATTTCAACACGCCACTGGAAACTTTCCCTTTCTGTGTGATCTTTCCCTTTTCACCACCCGCAAAGCAAACATATCCACCATTAAAATTTTCAACGTCGTGTAATTGGGACATGTCGTTTGTCATGTGCCTGGAACAACCGCTATCAACATACCAGGGTCTGCTGATATTCCTCCACAGCTGTTCCTGCACAAGTTGCGGGATCAATTAGATTTTGGGACCCAGTCCATTCGGAAACTGGGTTGACCCAAACTATCGATACATTTTCCAGATTCTAAGCTCATATCACGATTGTCAAATAATGGGGAATTCACAGTAGAATTTGGAATGCTGCCTTTAGGAACCCATCTATAATTTGATATAAATCTTTTATCCTTGGACTAGATGGGAACATTTGCATCAGATTTGGAATCAGAACTGCTATTTGATGTTGATTCTTGATATGACTTTGATCTTACAAAGTTTGCTAAGGCATAGTCATTTCTTGAAACAGTCCTTTTGTACTGAGCAGTTTGATTCTTGGCTTTCACCTCATTCCAATCTTATTCCGAGAACGTGACCTCGAGGGTTTTCTTTTATAAGATCTCCCCCTTGGCATGTACTGCCAAAACTGTTCATGTTGATGCGCATACAAATATTGGGGACAATTTTTGGCAATGTGACCAGAAATTCCACAGTTAACACATGTTTGTCTTTTAACAGGGGCAGTGATTCTTGGCTTTCACCTCATTCCAATCTTATTCCGAGAACGTGACCTCGAGGGTTTTCTTTTATAAGATCTCCCCCTTGGCATGTACTGCCAAAACTGTTCATGTTGATGCGCATACAAATATTGGGGACAATTTTTGGCAATGTGACCAGAAATTCCACAGTTAACACATGTTTGTCTTTTAACAGGGGCAGTGGATGTTTTCCAGGTCCATATATATTTAAAGTATTTCCACACACACACAAGCATGCAACAGAACATTTATCAAAAGCTTTAAACCTAGAATTTTGAAAGTTTACATCATTACGATTTTGAAAGGTCTAACAATCTTAACCGTTTTATCAGACGAATTTAAAACAGACGAATCAGAATAATTAGTCTTAGAACAAGTTTTAACAGAATCAAAGGTACGCTTATCTTCCTTCTTCTCATATTTCTCTTTCAAATTCTCTGCACATGAGGTAGAAGCATCAGTAGAGTTCGGTTTATTACACTCAGCGGTGCTAGATTGATCCTTTTTGATGAAATTTGAAAGATAACACTCTTCTGACTCTTCAGTTTCGACAGAAGATATATAATTATGATTATATGGAGGTGGAACAGATCTATAACCAAAACCTTCACCATGTTTACTGGCCCATTTAGTTTGATGTTATATTATTGACTCAACTACTTCACTTGACACATCAAATTTTTTGAAATTAAATTCAGTATCATTGAATTTTGCTTTCAATGCGTCAACCTCAACAGTTAATTCATCAATTTTCTCTTTAGCACAACGGTATCGAGTGGCCGCTGTACTCCAGTCCGCTTGAACTTTCTTAAAATCAGACATTTTAGCATCAAGTTTTTCTTGTAAAGGTTTCAATTTCTTTATAGCATCATAAACATTATTCGTAAAGTTAAACACTTCTTTAATAAGACGATCATTATGTTAACGATACTTTGCAATTATATCAATACAAGATTGAGAAGAGCAAGAAACTTCACTAACCTCAGTTTTGGCAGGGGTAGAAGGAGGAGTAGTGGAAACCATGAGAGCAAACTGCAAATTCATCATTTGCTCCTCAGCAGTATCAGCATCCATATCACCTTCAGCTTGAGCCAAGTGAGCACTAGCACCTTCAGTCAAATTCAGAGCCTGCATCTGGTCCTCCCAAGAGAATTGTTGAGCCACCATAGCTCTTTCATTGTTCCGAAGAGCAGCTTCATGATTGTTTTCGACAGGTACCAGATTTCTCTCAGTATTCTCTATTCTGGGCTTAGTACATTCACGAGCAAAATGCCCAGGCTCATGACAATTAAAGCACCGGAGTTTGGCCTTGTTGAAACCCACTTTGTTATCTCTATTACCGGCTGCCCAATTTTTTCTACCCGTCCTTTGAGTGAACTTCTTTGCCCTGAATACCGCCATAACGATATGCCAGGAAATATCCATTTCTTCCACATCATCGGGGTGAACTTGATCAAGATCTCGTACCATCATTGGCTGAAACAGCTCACCAGCCATGAGAGCATTGTAACAATTTAAGAGACCAACTATCATGCCCAGGTTTTCATTAGCTCCTTTGGGAAGAGTTGGAGCTAGAGCTGAAGTAGTTGACTTAGCAGCAGGGCCATGAGTTGATGGAACAGGAGATACCATCGGTATGCTCGAAGAAGAAGAAACTTGACAAACTGGAGCTTGAGCAGGCAAAGCAGAAAAAGCACTGTTTGTAGAAACACCTAGGTTAGCAGATTGATAAGAATTTGCGTAATTTATCTCTAGTTGTTTGTCATCCATATCACATGCTTTGAGGACAGCCAAAATTTCAGAAAGAGACAAACTATTCAGATCCTTCGTCTTCTTGATCACAGCCACATGCATAGCCCGATTTCTTGGAAGGGAGTTCAGCAACTTCTTGTTGATTTCAGTTTTCGACAATACTATTCCAGCAGTACTCAACTCAGTGTTGAGAGTCATAAAGCGTTGCAACTGAACTTTAAGTGTCTCCCCAAGAACATGATTAAACAAGTTAAATTGTTGTCTAAGCAGATCCTGTCTGCTTTGTCTCATGTCCTCGTTGCCTTCATAAACCTTAACCTGTGCTTCCCATAAGGCTTTGGCAAATTTCTATTCCCTGAATCCTTGAGCGATATCGGGAGACAGAGCCATCATGAGAGTAGCGAGGGCACGATCGTCAACTTTAGTTAAATCGAAATCTTCATTCGAGTATTCTTCTTATGGCTTTATAATTACCGTACCATCCTCTAGTGTATTTGTTATAATGACCGGACCTCTTACAATGCTTCTACATATCTTGTTGTCCTTCATTTTTGCATATTTCTCAAATCTAAATTTCCATTCATCAAAGCCTTCAGCATTTAATAGTCTGGGAATACGGGTAACCGTACCAATCACAGTGTCGAGATCGGAATGCAAATTGGTAGTAGTCAAATCCATTGAAAATGAGCTTAAAACCACCAAAAGTCAACTGATGAGTTAAACTGAAAAACACTAAGTCAACTGTGCTTGAACCAAAAACGAGACCGAGATGCCGGAAAATTGGTTGAAAAAACCCCGAAAAAATTTCTATCGAAAAACAAAAATTTGACCCAGCCTTTCGAAATTTTTAAGAAAGTAAAATCAAAAATCTCAAAAGCGAAGAACACCCTGTACCGAACAACCTTGAAGTGCACCGAACAATTGACTTGACCGAATAAAAGGAGCGAGAAATGAATCACGCGAGAAATCCGCTGGACCGAACAACACAAACCGATCAACTATGTGAACAACAAAAAGGACCGAACAACTTGCTTTGACCGAGCAATCAACAAACCAACCGAGCAATGAAGTGACCGAGCAGTAAAAGCACACCGATTAACCAAGCAAGACCGAGCAACTGATATTACCGAACAACAACTAAAACCTATTACCGAATAGTAGCTAATGGGCTGACCGAGTTACTTTAAATGGGTCGAATAATCCGAGAGATCACCAAAAAATAAAAAAATCCTAGAATCTGTCACCGCCACAGGTACCTTCACCGATTAACATCAAAAAACCCTAAGGAGATACGCGCCGTCGAACAACTCTCCAAAAAGGTGACCGAGCAACTATCTAAGGCACCTATCAACTATATTTTACATCCAAAACTTGCAACAACCTCCGCAACTCATGTTTTTGGATCAAAAATGAACTTTTGAATGATTTTGCTTGAAGGTCTTCGAAGAACATCAAGAACAAATACTCAAAAACACCAAAAAACTGTCCAAATTTCTCATAAAACGGATCAAACACCCCAAAATCTTCCAAATCTCCAAGAACAAAAATAAAAGATTGATACCAAAACAAGCTCTCATACCAATTGTAGGTCCACAAATCCTAGATCTACACACAAATGGTATCAATCCATACAAAAGAACAAGGAGATTATAACTTCAATGCACTCTTGATTAATCCAAGACTAGTACATAAGTTTGTGGTTGCCAAGAACACTCTATTTCGCTCTCTAATTAGCACACACTTCTAGGACAACCAACCTCACAAATGAGGTCATATTTTCCTTAAATACCCTACAAAACCTAGCCTAAAACCCTAAGCCCATCTAGACAAGGAAGCCCACCGAGCAACCAAGAGGCCCAACCGAACAACCAAGGGTTGTTCGGTCCCCAACCGAAATACCCAATTTAGCCTATATTTTCTATTTTAAGCCAGAAATAAAGATTCTTTTAAGCCCAAAATGCAAAGATTAAACCATAATAAATTATGACCCAACACTGAATCGGTGCCTCCACTCTCCGGCATTGGGAGGGTCGGATCAACGGCCCCTCCTCTTTATCCTCCTCCTCTGCCTGTGGTCCGGCTACCTCAACCGTCGGCATCAACTTGAATATACCTTGTCGCGGATGGTGGATGATCCCCATGCTCTCAAAATAGCGTATCGATGCCTGTGTGGGCTCGGTCGGAGCCAGACCGGTAAGAACCTCGGCCGTGAGAATGCCATAAGATCGGGCCAAGCGGGTAATGAAGTGCCCACCAGCCATAGGGCTCTTGGCGGTCGAGCAGGCCGCCCTAGAAGTCAAAGAAACTACCATCGCAAACGGCTGGTTGAGGAACCTGTTAGGGTCAGAGAGGACCCACATATAGTAAACATCATCTCGAGACACCGTCTCGCATCCCCTCCTCTACATGATAGAGCTGGCTCTCCTTGGCTGAACCAGCCTCGAACATCTCATTGTACATCGCTGCCCAAGTAACTGCATCTGCCTCCCTCTGAGGCTGATCCCTGAAGCATGCAACAAAGAACGGTGGAATGTGAATACCACCGATCTCTGTCTCGGTGCAAAGCCCAATGCGTCTACCAAAATCCCTGAGTGTGTACTCCCGGTTCAACCCTCCCAGTCTGAATCGGATCAGCTGGGCTCGTAATCACCCATCTGCACACAAATCACAACAGACAAAAAAATTTCAAAATTAGTCCTTGCGCGTCGCAGATCCTCGCGCGTCGCCGATCGTCGCGCGTCGTCCTAATACGTGCGGCGCTGCTTATGAACACCCCGCGTCGCGCTGTATGATTGTTGCGGAAATCCTCACAATTTCACCTGTTTAATCCATTTCAAAGCAATCACAAGGCAACCTAACTACCGACTAGCCCCTCTAGGGTGAGAATTTTGCAAATGCAACACCCTACGAGTCGGCATTGCCGATTTTTCTAAGTTTTCTACTTTCGACTATTTCGATCAATTTCGCACGTCAAACGGATGTAATAACTTGCAAGAACGAGTTCTAAGTGACATACCTCGATAGTAGATACTAGAAAGCACGAAAAAACTCGAGAAAATTACGTGATCAGAGGTGCTCTATTTGGCACATCGTTTGGTTGTTTGGGGTGCGACTTACGTACCTTTAATGGCTGTTTCTGTCGGATCGAATTCCACAGCACGCATAAAGGCGATGCGTGTCGCGTGACACGCCTGACAACGCCTAGTGATATTAAATATTTTAGTCGTTGTTGAGCCCTATTCTTAGTGAAATTATATCATATATCTCGTGGTATTCTCACTTTTCGTGTCAGTACTTGTTTGGAAGAAAATAATGAAAACAGGGACCAAAAGCGTACAAATTGGAGAAAGTTTGGAAAAGAAGATAAAATCAGGAAAACACGTATGCGCGCCGCGGAATCAAGCACGCGCGACGCGGATTCAAGGCGGTGAACCAAATTCAAAGGCCGAAGAAAACGGGAGAAGATAACTACGCGCGCCGCGGTTCACTGAAATGCGCGGCGCGGCTGCGGGAAATTTCAACTATAAATAGAGGCATTTACAGCCGAAACCCTGAGCAAAACCCTGGTGAAAAATCGACCGTAGAGGCTCTTTGACTCCAAGAATTCGTTTTCAGCAACCATCTTTTGGCATTTCAGGTTTTATAATTTAATTTCCATTTTGTAGTAAGTAGCATTTGTAGCTAAAGTCTTTGGGAGTGACAACCACTAACTTTGAGCACTTTAGTTTTCTGTTTCATATCATTGGTTACTATATTGGATCACTGGAATTCAGTTTTGGTTAATGAAAATCATTTGGTTACAATTAATCTTAGTTTTTCGGTGTTTTGATGCTTATGTTTGATTGTGCTTGTTTGGATTGTGTTTGGATGTTATTTTGACCTTGTTTGGGATTGTTTCCCTTGTTGAAATCAGTAGCCAACTAGGTTAGCTTTTAGGGTTTGAATCTTGGCCAGTGACTGTCCAATTGGATCTTAGTTATTGGTTCAGTTCATACCTTGATTTGGGTTATGTTTGGATTGTTGAATGCCTTTGTTTACTTCTGAATTAGAGATGCACATCTGATTTCAGAAAGTAAATAGGTTTGGGTTAAAGCTTAGCTTAGTCTATGCTTGTTTTGGAATTGTCTAAACTAGGTTATGAGTTTTTGTGACAAGGGTTTGGAAACAAATTTCCTCTAACTATAGCGTGACACTATAGTTGGTAATCTGTCACTTAGTCTAACCACGTAGCTCCTGCGGATCGACCCTGACTGCCACTGTGCTAGTGTGTGTGTTAGGTTTTTCTTATTTTTGACCGCAGTTGTGCGGACTAAAATAAGAAAATACCTAACACACACTAGTATAGCGGTAGTCAGGGTCGATCCGCAGGAGTTTGGTGGTTAGGACAAGACGATAGTATACCAACTGTAGTGTCACGCTACAGTCAGCAATATTGTTTCTACATTCCCAAAAACAAATAAAAGAAAAACACCAAAAAAGTGCCAAAACCAAATCAAACATGAACTAAACTAACCCAAATCAAATCCTAGACTAAAGTTCCTTACTGAAATCAGAAACTAAATTCAGAATCTAGAAGCAAACATTCAATTCAGTACAATCAAACACATCAATAATGCAAAATAACATCAAACCGAATGATTACTTTTATAAATCCAAATCAAACATCAAACCAATATCTAAACAATCAAATCAGATCTAAACTACCAACTATTTACTACTGAAATCAAAAACTACAAATCTAAACGAACATCGAGTAATCGATGGAAATCCCGATTGCGGAATACCTCGATACCGAGTTGATAAAACAAGAGAAAAATCAAATTACTAACCAAACTATTGATGTAACTGAGAAAAATTACGAAATCAGACTTCCGGATCCTTCATTCGCGTCCAGGGATGAGTGAAAAGTCGGACGGGACTCCGGTATTTATAGTTGTACGAAATTAGGGTTTCCGCATCTCGGGTATATAGAATCCGCGGCGCGCGTGTTGCCTTATCCCGCAATCTCGGAATTTGAAATTCAAAAACGCAAATTTTATGTCATCGCGAGATAGCGGCGCTATCTCTGCCAGATCCATTTTTTCACCCCTTTTGCTCCATAACTTCTCCAAAATTGCACTAAAACCCCTACATTTACACTAAAAACATTTCCAGGCACTTTGGCCCAAAAGTAAGTGATATTAGCCAATTTAAGACATATATTTAATCCAAAACAGGGCTCAACGACGACTAAAATACTTGATATTACTAGGCGTCGTCAAACACCCCACACTTGTGCCTTGCTTGTCCCCAAGCAAGAGAGTTTTTAACAGATTTTAACTAAGACTTAAACAATTTTTGAATGCGTTTAATTTCAAAGCTTATTGCCCTAGGAGTTAGATTGAAATAGTTTATGAAAACATAACCAGAATATTCTTTGGAATTTATGACTTTCTGAAGAACCCTTGATTACAAATTTTCTGTCCACATTGAAGTGTACGTACTCATTCAGATTCTGAAGGCCATTAAAGAATTGTCCATGACTTTCGATGTTGTCCGTGTAACGAGCTTTCAGAAATACCATCCCAAACCAGACGATCTTAGGTGGTAAGGTGCATAAATGCCTCTTCGAGGCCAACCTTTTCGGACCTACCGGCTCGATCAACAAAGGCCACTGATTGACAATTCTTTCCTAAATTCCACTCCTAAAATACTCCAATCTTCTAACTCTTAAAACTCAACTTATTTGACTAAACCAACAGCATGATAACAACTAAATAGTATTTCTTGAAAAATACCAATGCTAAAACATTCAAAACCTATTCGTTTCAAAATTACAATCTACTAAAAATTTTGAAAAAAGTGCTAAAATTTTGAAAATTGACTCATTTCCCGCAAAAATTTCAAAAATAAACTCTTTTCGACCGTCCACACCCCACACTTAAAACCATACAACGTCCCCGTTGTACATAAAAATATTTAGAACTAGGGAGAAAGAGTTACCCCTTTTTGTAACGGCGAATTGCTCGATTGTTGGGATCATACAGTAACAGGGTCGATCGTTCGTGTCATTCATGATGAAATCCGGAAGTCGGGGCGCAGCAGTAAACACGCCGTCATGATGCAAGTGCAAGGGTACAGTGACCCCGCACTTGCGTTATGCAACTCCCTCAGTTGGTGCAGCAGTCAAAGTTTGGATAGATACTATTCACACTAACAAACATATTAACAAAATAAAAGTTGCAAAACACAAAAGAAGATTATACAATGCGAGTTGTTGCCGTTCTTGCTGATTCCCAATCTCCGCGACGCCGAAGTGTCAAGGCCGCGACGCGATGAAATCTGGTGTCTGTCGATCAAGGTTGAAGGTCCACGGCGCCAAATGAAGTGTGCCCGCGTCGCAAGTATGCACGAAAAGCCCTAGATTTTTTTTGATTTTTCAATTTTAATCTGTTTTTCAAATTGATTGTACCAATATGTTCCTAAACTAGAGACTAACAAAAGCCCTAAGTTTAATTTCAGAAAAACAAGCAAAAATTCCCCTAATTTCTGATTTAGGTGAAAAACCCCTAATTATGAACCCTAGATTTCTTGATTTTCGATTCCGACCTGTTTTTATCAAATTAAACACAACAATAGCATCCTAAACTAACCATTAACAAAAGCCCTCTATCAATTTTCAGAAAAACAAGCAACAAATCCTCCAAATCGAGCAAAAACCCGAAGAACCCT
This sequence comes from Cichorium intybus, assembly GCA_023525715.1. Taxonomy (NCBI): domain Eukaryota; kingdom Viridiplantae; phylum Streptophyta; class Magnoliopsida; order Asterales; family Asteraceae; genus Cichorium; species Cichorium intybus. The sequence goes on along the minus strand of CM042009.1, from coordinate 77,438,045 downwards.
ATAATCGGCCCTAATTTCTCTAAATCTTGAATTCGAGTTGTTTTTGTCAAATTGAACACATTAATAGGTGGCTATAGGACCGATTAAGAAACCCTAGGTGGTAATTTATCGAAAAACAAACAAGAAATCCACCAATTTATCGATTTCGCTGAAGAACCCTAATCGAGCCCCCAATTTCGAAAATTCCTGATTCAACCTGTTAAAGTACGAATTGAACATGCCAATGTGTTGCTAACCTACCGATTAAGAAACCCTAGGCTTCAATTTCAAGAAAAACAAGCAAGAAATGGCTCGATTTGAGGTTAAAGGTTGCGAAACCCGAAACCCCAAAATCAGCTCAAAAACCTCGAATCTGACTTGATTTTGCGCAAAATCATGAAAGGGAAAGTTGAAATACATAACTTGGATACTTAATTGCAGATTGGTTGGATCAATTTCACGAAAATCGAAAAAAAAAATCAGGTTGTGTATGTGTGTTCGGCTCAACAGACGCAAAAAAGGGGGGGAAGGCTCAACATTAGCGTCGAGAAGGAGGAGGAGGGTTGACCATGTGTTGACCAAAGGTTAGCGTCACTAATATTAAAAATTAGTGGCGCTAACTTGTATTTTTCCATTTTTTTCGCGATTTTTCCGTATTTTTAAAACCTGTTCGACCACCCCACACTCGAGTTATGTCAGGACATTTTGAAAAATTTTTCCAAGTGATATTTTGACAAAATAAAAACTAAAAAAAAAAAATTAAAAATACTTACCGAAATGTCGGGTTGCCTCCCGAAAGCGCTTCTTTGTTCGGTCTTTTAGCTGGACCGTCTTTCTGCGGCTACGGTGGGTCGTAAGCCATTTGACTCCGCTGATTTTCAGTCATCGCCGTCCCCTCGCTGATTCCATACTCCAATTTCCCCGGGTCAAATGGTTTGCCGGATCCTCTGCTGCTGCCCGGTTGTCGTTTTCTGATTATTTCGCGCGAATGCTTAGAAATAGATTTAAACCTTCAAGCTCGGTCCTTCATTCGGTATCTCTTCAAGATTACAGGCTTGACATGAAGCGCGCCCAGTGCCGCTCCCAGTCCCAATAATTGTTTTGCAAAGTCCTTGTTCACATAATGTGTGTCATTTGCAGTTTGTGGTTTTGGCTTGCAGTACCAATAAAGGTTTTCCAATTGAATGGGTTCCAAATGTCCTCGTCGATGGTATTTATCACATCTAATTTTCCATTCATGAATGGATCATGAGTGACGATAAAATCATGTTTATTGTTTTTAAAGACCAACTCGTCGGCATCATCTTCTTGATCATCGTCCAACAGGTGGATCGGTACCAGGAGTGAGCGACTGGTTTGATCTGGTGAAGGTACAGATTCACTCATCACCAGATCCTCACTTTCAAAATGCTCAAAATTTTTAAAATTTTCAGGAATTGTTGGGCTGGGGTCTGTACTGTCACTAGCAGCCTCCTCCTCAACATCCTCATCAACCAAATTGTCTGGTGATGGTATGGATTCACTCATCACCAGCTCAACATTATCAACATTTTCAAAAACATCAAAAACATCAAAAACTGTTGAGTAAGAGGTAGCATTGTCACCTACAACTTCTTCCTCAACAACATTTTCGACCCTTTCAATGGTCTCTTGATTTTCCCAAGGTGCATGCCCTTCCATCACATGCTCAGGTGATGCAGGTTCACACACCATATCATTGGTATTAAAATCACTCGCCTCAGGTTCTGGCGAGGGTGGCAGATATTTCCAACTTTTCTCTAAATTATCTAATGAAACTTGCAATTTTTCAAGAGCATCAGCCTGGTCCTTCTGCACTTGGTAGGTGTTATACATGAGTGCCCAAAGTTGGGCCCAAGTTGCAGAATTTTCAGGTTGAGATGACTCCTCGGTCCGCCATCCATTGTCATCGAATGATCCATTGTAGTAATAATCCTCGTAATAGGTGTCGGCCGGATTTTCATAATACTCATAATACTGATCACGGTACATGTAATCGCCCATTATGAGGACCTCCACATACCAAATATCAAAAAACTAAAATCAAACATCAAAAGAAACAATCCTACTGATCGTCTATCCTAAGCGCACAACTCCCCAGCAACGGCGCCAAAATTTGACATCGCAGCAGTCGTCGTGCGGTCAAAAATAAGAAAATACCTAACACACTAGTATAGCGGTAGTCAGGGTCGATCCGCAGGAGTTTGGTGGTTAGGACAAGACGATACTATACCAACTGTAGTGTCACACTACAGTCAGCCGTATTGTTTCTACTTTCCCAAAAACCAATAAAAGCAAAATAGCAAACAAGTGCCAAAACCAAATCAAACATGAACTAAACTAACCCAAATCAAATCCTAGACTAAAGTTCCTTACTGAAATCAGAAACTAAATTCAGAATCCAGAAGCAAACAATCAATCCAGTACAATCAAACACATCAATAATGCAAAATAACATCAAACCGAATGATTACTTTTATAAGTCCATATCAAAAATCAAACCAATATCCAAACAATCAAATCAGATCTAAACTACCAACTATTTACTACTGAAATCAAAAACTACAAATCTAAACGAACATCGAGTAATCGATGGAAATCCCGATTGGGAATACCTCGATACCGAGTTGATAAAACAAGAGAAAAATCAAATTACTAACCAAACTATTGATGTAACTGAGAAAAATTACGAAATCAGCCTTCCGGATCCCTCCTTCGCGTCCCGGGATGAGTGAAAAGTCGGACGGGACTCCAGTATTTATAGTTGTGCGAAATTAAGGTTTCCGCGTCGCGGGTATATAGAATCCGCGGTGCGCGTGTTCCCTTATCCCGCAATCTCGGAATTTGAAATTCAAAAACGCAAATTTTATGTCATCGCGAGATAGCAGCGTTATCTCAAGAGATAGCGGCGCTATCTCTGCCAGATCCATTTTTTCGCCCCTTTTGCTCCATAACTTCTCCAGAATTGTACTAAAACCTCTGCATTTACACTAAAAACATTTCCAAGCACTTTGGCACAAAAGTAAGTGATATTAGCCAATTTAAGACATATATTTAATCCAAAACAGGGCTCAACGACGACTAAAATACTTCATATTACAAGGCGTCGTCATCGCGCATGTCCAAAAGAACCCCTGCGCATCAGGTTACCTTGCGTACACGTGGCATGCTTTTTTCCTCACCGCGTAGCGACCTTCAACTCTCGCAATGTCTTTTGTTTGACCCCATACTTGCTTCGTGCTATGAATTCATGCAATGATGATGATTAAATTTTCCTAATTACTTCCAAAAACAAGGAACCTAACCTATTTACGGATGGGTTCCCTCCAAAAAAGCACTAAGTTTAACGTCTTCAACCAGACGTGGTCCTTCTCATTCCTTCTCTGGCACAAACTTCCTCATTTCGGGCGCGTAATCATGAGCCAATGTTGCCATCAACATCGTAAGTTGCGTCATTCAATCACTTACCTGAGTGATCCATTGCTGCTGTGCACTTAGAAGCTGAAACACATTTTCTTCTCTATTCCTTGTATCCTTTGCATCCTCCTAGTGTTTTTGTTCCATGGCTTCCATCATATCAAATATTTGTTACTTATCTGATCTTGTCAGCAAAGGTCCTTTCAATTTCCAGAGGATTTCCTCATCCTCACTTTCACTTTCATTATCCTTCTTTCGATTTCTACCTTTATCATTCGCTCTCGCCGCCATCAACGGTTTGCTGTTCAGATACTGGTTGTCGTACCCTGGTGGTAGCGTCATAGGGCACCCAAACACATTCAACCTGCATTTTCGTGTACCGCCCCAGCTGTAACCAAAAACGGTCGCCCTAAAATCTGTGCTAACGCGTCCTCTTGACTTTCGTACTCCATGACCAGAAAATCCACGGGGTAGAAAAAGTCGCCAACCTTGACAATAACATTTGTCAATTTTCCCCATGAGACCTTTGTTGATTGGTCTGCCAGTTGTAAGACTGTCTTTGCCGTCTCAAAATTTTCATTCTTGTACTTGTCATAAAGATACCTGGGCAACACATTTACACATGCTCCGAAATCCAATAATGTATTCCGAATGACCATGTCGCCCACAGTGACAGTAATCAATGGTGAACCGGTATCTTTCTCCTTTTTGGGCAATGTTCCCAACAAAGCCTCACTCGCCTTGACAGTAAGTCGCACTGTTTCTGGCGTTGACATCTTGATTTGTTCATTCTCCATACACATTTCCCTGAGAATCCTGGTATCTTCTGGCGCATTCCTTAATTCATCCCATAGTGGTTGATTAATTGACGGCCCACTCGGCAAAATTTTCTTTTTTTGCTTCTTTGTGGCCTTCTTTTTCTACTTCATGCCAGCTACGGTTGTCTGTTCTTCTTCTTTTTGGACACCTCCTTCATCCTTATTTTCACTCTCCTTTCCTACCAGGTCTTCCATTGTAACAATCCTCCATTCTGTGTCCACCGCATTAACATGCTCCTTACTAGCTCTTTGCGTATGATTCGGATTTACCTCTGTGTTCCTTAATTCATCCCATAGTGGTTGATTAATTGACGGCCCACTCGGCAAAATTTTCTTTTTTTGCTTCTTTGTGGCCTTCTTTTTCTACTTCATGCCAGCTACGGTTGTCTGTTCTTCTTCTTTTTGGACACCTCCTTCATCCTTATTTTCACTCTCCTTTCCTACCAGGTCTTCCATTGTAACAATCCTCCATTCTGTGTCCACCGCATTAACATGCTCCTTACTAGCTCTTTGCGTATGATTCGGATTTACCTCTGTGTTACTTGGAAGCTTGCCATTATCCCTCCTTCGTTGGTCCTTGGCTATTTGCGCAATTTGCCTTTCCATATTGGCAATTGCCTTAGTGTTTGCCTGTGATTGTTGTTGACTGGCGTTCGCGAGTTCGTACATCTTCGCCATCATTTCTTGGTGAGTTTCCAGCGGATTACTAGTTGCTCCCCTGTTGTTGTTATTACTAGTACTTGGATCATTGTTGTTCACAGCCTGAAACTGTCTCTGCGGATTAGAATTAGAAGGCGGCCCTTGATAATTTTTTTGTCGGTTATTGTAGGGCTGGTTGTTGTAGTTCTGATTCCCTTGGTTGTAGGGTCTGTATAGCCGTCCATTATTGTTGTTGTATTGACCTTGACCTTGACCATAGACCTGGTTGACCTCCTGAGGCCTTTGCCCTTGCTGATTTCCTTGTTGAATATTTTGCGGTCCATTTTGAAGAGCTGACATTAACTTATCAAACTTCCTGTTCAGGTCTCCAATTTCCTTCTTCACCTCCTTTCTCCAATCGGCATCAGTACCCACCGCTGCTACTGTACTAACTGGTTTCCTTGCATAGTAGTTAGTTTTAGAACCATTTCTTAATTGTTCCAAAAACCTCCATGCGTCGTCTGGATCTTGCATCATAATCGTCCCACTGGATGAAGCGTTGATCATTGCTTGATTTGTTGCATCCACCCCATCGAAAAAGAATTTAACGAGTTGCCACCGTGGAAACTCATGGTGCGAGCAAGATCGCATCAACTCCTTCAGCCTCTTGAATGTGTTATGAAACGCCTCCCCTGGCTTCTGCTGGTAATCCTAGATAGCTATCCTAATTTCCGATGTTTTGCTAGCAGGGTAGACATCTTGGAGAAACTTAGCTTTAAGTTGTTCCCAGGTTTTAATGCTATTAGGTTGTAATGATGTGAACCAGTACTTGGCCTTATCTTTTAAAGTAAAAGGAAAAAGCCTCAACCTAAAAGTGTTCCTATTAGTGTTTCTAGGAATGTTAGCATTCGCTATAGCCAAAAATTCATAAAGATGATTGTACGGGTCATCCTGTTTATATCCTCTAATTCATAAAGATGATTGTAAGGGTCATCATGTTTATCATCATACTCCCGCAGTTGGAAGTGTGATGCAACCGACTGCCCGATCGGTTGAGAAAAATACAAGGGTGGAACGAAATTAGCGTCATATAACTCGTTGTTACAAAGTCGTTGCCTTTGTTGCTGATGTTGTTCTTGATATCGCATTGGAGGTCTCTGACCTCGCTGCCATTGCTGGTTCTGCTGCACAGTTTGATTTGGTATCCATCCTTCATCCTCGTCATCATAGAGTAGATCTCCCTCTTGATACTCTTGATACTGGTATTGTGGTTGCTGTGGTTGATGTGGTTGTAATTGGGGTTAGGGTTGAGGTTGTTGTGGTATGGGTTGAAAGGGTGGTCGTGGTTTGTAAATGGGTGGTTGGTGTTGTGGTTGTGGTTGGGAAACTGGTACTTGCTGTCGCGGACATGGGGTACCATCTCGGATCGGCACTCCCCAAGTCAACACTGCAGAAGCAGGGTTCCCAATAGGATTGGTGATTGGTTGTCCCAAAGGTGAAACAGTAGGTTGAGTGCATGATGCTATAGGTGCAGGGGCTGAAACTGCACCACTACTAGCACTAATGGATCCTAATTGAAACTCTGATGAAACCGGGGGTATAAATGATGCTCCCCCCATTACCTCGCCCAAAGGCTCATTGGTAATACCCTCTACTATTACATTATCTGGACTCATATTGATCAAGCGCCTATGCACACGATTTCTGCATGCGGTTCGTTCAATCTCAGAATAAAACAAAAGAGGTGATGATTCCTCACCCCGATGGGTACGCATGCACTAGTGCAAACGACTATCAAAACTAAAAACCAAATTACTAAATCAACTGAATGACCAAAACTAAAATCAAAATCAAAAAACAAACCACTGACACTTCTATATTATGCGCACAACTCCCCGGCAACGGCGCCAAAATTTGACACGCCTAGGTCGTTATCCGGTCAAAAATAGAAAATAAAACCTCACTCGCAAACTAGTATAGTAGCAGCAATGGTCAATCCGTGGGAGTCTTGTGGTAAAGATATAATGTCAGATTAACCAACTACAATATCATGCTATAGTTGGCGGTGTTTCCTTCACTTTCCAAAAACCAATAAATTGCAATATCGAAAACTAAACCAAGCATTAACTAAACTACACAATTCCAAACTTCAAACCACAATTACCTACTGATTCCAGAAGCTATTCTAGAAAAATCAGAAGCAATAAACAATCCAAACCATCCAAATAAACATTCAAACATAAACGCATACCGAAAACATCCAATATAACTGAAAGCGAATGATTATCATTAACCAAAACGAATTCCAGAAACTACAATGTTCTCACTTCGAAAATTATCCATACTAAACTTGTCCCAACAGATTCTACACTCCAGAATTGTTGAAATCAAGCAAATACTAAAACTAAGAAATACTAAAATAAATGAGAAAACATAAAAATACCAATTGAAGCTGCTGAAATCCGAAATCTTGAGTCAAAGAAAACTAGGTTACACCTTTGGGTCGATTCTTCGCTCCTGAAATTCGTCCCAGATGGCTCTATTTATAGTTGCAAAATCGAGCTAAACGAGTCGCGCATGCCTTAAAACCGCGACGTGTCTTATCCTTTATCCTCGTATTTTGCACTTTGAATTTCAAAACATCGTCTGATCTTTGACTATCCGCGACGCGCGTGCTCCTTTGATCGCGGCGCGCGTGTCTTTTCGACTGAAAAGTGTCTTTATCCAGAGCTTCTTCATTTTGTACTTATTTAGTCCCTATTTTTATCTTTTTTCTCACACAAGCACTTAGCACAAAAGTGAGTAATACCATAAACTATACGATATAATTTCACTAAGTATAGGGTCTAACAATGACTAAAATACTTGATATTTATAGGCTTTGTCAGCTATACGATATAATTTCACTTAGAATAGGGCGTAACAACGTCTAGAATACTTGATATTGATAGGCGTTGTCAATCATCATCTTCTTCATGCAAGTGTGGCATGAATTATTTCATTTTTCCACTTTTCTCGGGTTATTAAATAAACGGTCTATAGGATCCATCACAAAATTAACCAAAATATAATATTAACATAATACTAAACTTCCAAATTACTAAGAAATGCTAGCCAAACTATAAAATACACAACAAATGTATTAAGTCATTAATAAATAAGTTACAACTAACTTGAGTACTCCATGATGGGTGTGATGATTGGCCCTCAATGTAAGAATTATTCATGGAACTTTTTTTTCCAGACAGTTTCCGTCTGATCCGTCTTATGTGTCCTCATCGAGTATCGAGCACTTTTTCAGATATAGCCACCCCGTCTACTGGAGTGTTTGAGGGATTAGATATTGCGTATTGCTCGTTAAGCTCACGCAGTAAAGCGTTCTGTAATTTACAATGATGATTAACATTTATTAGTATACTTGTAATTTAAAGTAAAAAAAACAATAATATACATATAACTATAAACAAAAAACACCAATGTACTTACATATTTTTCCTCAACATCTGTGTTATCAAACTTCCCTTCTTTATCAGTATGTGCATCATAATAGGCTTGAATTCTGCTTATGCCCTGTTTCAAATTAAAAATTAGATTATACTCTAAAACTAAGGCATATATTATTACTTACTTTCTTGTAGGCAGCGCTACTGTAGGTACTTGTCCCTCCGCGGTTCTTTACTGTTTGTTTGGCACGATTACTGCTATTTTGTATACAGCGCTCAATAAATGCAGGACTTGTGAAAAGATCAACTGCAATGTTCCAGTTTGTTTGACTCATACGTGGGGGGATTAGCCCTTGCTCTCTCCTCATCACCCAACCCTCCATTTTCACCAAATAATTTCTCGCAGAGGCTTTACGGCCTTTATAACGCTTTCCTACTTGACAATCAATGCCCTCCCATAAAGATCTTCCATCGGGATCATTTTTAGTCAAATCAAAATCGAAGTATGTCTAAAAATAAAAAATGTTATATAAGTAAAAAAGTAATAAAAAATAAACAAATGAAATATAGTTACATAAATAATTTACCCGTAGATGCTCCCACAAGCCATTCTTTTCGGCATCTGGAACTTCTGCCCATGATTTTTTTTTGCCTAATGGGATGTCTCGCCAAATATAACGCTAGCCTCACGAATAAATATGTCATAATAGTCACCAATCGGAATGTAGGTAGCGGTTTTATCCCAAACTAAAAGTAAAGGCCGCTTGCCATTAGCTGCCCATTTCTAAAACAGCTGAAGATTTTTCCCCTGCCTCTACGATTCACGGGTTGAGCTGCAAATATAATTAAAAGATATTATTAGTCATAATTTATAAGAGGGATTTGTCAAATAAATAAATATTAAGGTACATGGAATAAAATGTTAAAGCCTCTTCAGCAACATAACCCTCTGCCATACAACCTTCCGGCCTCGCCTTATTCCTCACATAGCTTTTCAGTTTTTTCAAATACCTTTCGATCGGATACATCCATCTGTAATGTATCAGGCCTCCACAAATCGTTTCATCAGGTAAATGTAAAACTAAATGAACCATTATGTCGAAAAATGTTGGGGGATAGATCATTTTTAATTTGTAGAAGATTTTAATAATAACATCCTTTGCCTCCCTCATATCCTTCATCATCAATGTTCTGGAGCAAATTTGTTTAAAAAACATGCAAAGATCTGTCGGATTAGGTGTCTAATCCATGACTACTAATTAGTATTTATCTAATTAACAGTAGTATAGTCCATTTGGGTTGCCCTCATAGCAGGAGGTTTGGTAGAAAGTTCGGTAGAGAGAAAGACTGATTTATTATCAGATTAATAAATCAATAGAAATTAAATATATGGTTTATTAATATATTAAAGGGATAATATATTAATTAGAAACTATATTAATTAATTATAAATTAATCTGGAATTAATTGGAAATAATTTGGTGATTAAATTAATTATTTAAAGGTACACGGACTAAAACTGTAATTATTCAATAGTTGAGTAAGTGACAGTTTGAGTGAGTGCAGTGGCCAGCGAAATATATATATGGAAATATATAGATTTCGATCTATATATATATATATATATATATATATATATATATATATATATATATATATATATATATATATATATATATATATATATATATATATATATATATATACACGTATATATATATATATATATATATATATATATATATATATATATATATATATATATATATATATATATATATATATATATATATATATATATATATATATATATATATATATATATATATATATATATATATATATATATATATATATATATATATATATATATCTATATCTATACCATACTATAAACCATATATAAATTACAACTCCTTAAGCACAATTGTCTTAATTTTTAAGACTGTACAACTTGTTAAACATACTACACAACTTATCAAACGTATGTTACAATATTGGAATGCATTACTAATAACATGTAAGGGAGAATCCGGACACGTGACACAAATGCACGCGCGTCTATCGCTTGCCCAAAACAAAATAACCCGGCTCATTTTCATTCACTCCCACACTCTCTTGAAACCCTAATACCCTAATGCTCTCTATCACAACCGCCACCTGTTATCCCTCCACCCTCCCATTCGGCCACCACCATGATGAACCACCTCCTAAAGCACCCTCCGATCTAGCACCCTCCGATGTAGAGTTATTCGATTCGGACCACTCCCCTCAACTCATCTGATTCAGAAACCCTAGCGCCGACACCGACACCACCATTCTTTAGTGTCTGAGACGACACACCACCGACACACTCGACTCATTGACTACCGGTAAAACCCAGATCTTCCTCGACCCAGATCTTGGTATACACATCAACACCTACAGGTGACAAATGGTGGTTCGAATTTCAACCACCCACCACCGCCATGTGTCTCTTACTAGATCCAGATCTTGGATTTAGTTTTCGCTACTCACCACCATCGGTTTTCACAGGCTTGGATTTAGTTTTGCCATCAACCGTACTCTTACTCTAATTTTCTTTTTCCCTTATCATCATTTGTTGCGTGTAGATTGAATTTGGTTACAAGGAGGCGATGATGATTTGATTTTTATAGTTGATGTGAGCATCAGATCGGGGAAATGGTGAAAATTCAGCTCGTATCTTGGCGGGGCAACCCGGTTGATGTTTGAGAGGCGTTTCATGTAACGTTCATCTTTCAGATTGAAACTGTTGTTGCAGCCATGGCGGTGCTTGGCCCATTTTCCGATCGTAGCAGGACTGAGCCCCAAATGTTACAAGAAATGCAACTATACTTTGTGTTGTCTAAAGGCTGTGATGATTGATCTGAGCCCCATTTTCTGGTTCGTTTATCTTTTTCCCTTATCATCATTTGTTGCGTGTGGATTGAATTTGGTTACAAGGAGGCGATGATGATTTGATTTTTATAGTTCATCTGAGCATCAGATCGGGGAAATGGTGAAAATTCAACTCGTATCTTGGCGGGGCAACCCGGTTGACGTTTGAGAGGCGTTTCATGTAACGTTTATCTTTCAGATTGAAACTGTTGTTGCAGCCATGGCGGTGCCTGGCCCATTCTCCGATCGTAGCAGATCTGAGCCCCAAATGTTACAAGAAATGCAACTATAACTTGTGTTGTCTAAAGGCTGTGATGATTGATTAGAGCCCCATTTTTTGGTTCGTTTATCTGAACCCCAAATGTTACAGATATGAGCCCCATTTTCCGGTTCGTTTCTTTCCACTGATGATTTTCATTCTCAAATATTGTGTTGTCTAATGGCTGTGATGATTGATTTTCCACCATTGTACTTTTAATTTTTTGTTGAAGCAATGTACTTTGAAAAATTCTCTGGTTATAGCATTGTACTCTCTCAAAGTTGTTTAAAATTGTTTCCCTTCTGGTGACAGGTTTCTCATGACCTAATACTCTTTACATCTTGTATATTTGGCAGTCTTTCATCCATTTTGCAATTGACAAACTTTTTGCTGTAAATTTTTTTTGTTAGGGTGGGATTGAAGAGGGAGAAGAGCCAACTTCTGCAGCAGTGAGGGAACCCCGAGAAGAAACTGGAGTGGTTTCTGCTGAAATAATCTCAGAGGTTAGATTCAAATATAAAGTAGATCATCTATTTATGTTTGATAATTATATTTCTAAATTTAAACTATTTTCTTTTTGTTTGATTTTTGGAAATTTGAATGGCTGACTTCTGATTTCCCACCTGCTGTAAGTTCTTTTTTGTTTGATTTTCGGAAATTTGAATAATTTCAAATTTTTGAAAATTTGAATTGTAGATAAAAAATTGAAAATTTTGAATCATTTGAAAATTTCTGAAATTTGAAAATTTCAAATGTTTGAAATGTTTGAAAATGGATGAAATTTGAATAATTTGGAAAGTTTTAAAATTGAATAATCTTAAAAGTTTGAAAAATCTAAAAATTTGAATGATTATGAAAATTATGAATAATTTAAAATTTCCGAAATTTGAAAATTTGAAGAATTTCGAAATTTGAAAATTTTCGAAATTTTCAACTTTTCAAATTTTCGAAATTTGAAATTTTGAAAATTTTGAATAGTTTGAAAATTTCGAAAAAGTTTGAAAATAATTTGAATAGTTTTAAAATAATTTGAAATTTTAAATAGTTACAGGTAAGAGTACCAAGATCGAGAGGTCAAAAGAGGGTGCACATTACCTACAAGATCAATGTATACCCACTGCCTGGTTGGTTTTCAGCCACACATACTTCATTGCTTTAAAGTGAAAAGGGTTCTATTTTGGGACTAAAATTGAAAAAAGATCAATGTCATTTGAGTTTTTGTCCAGGTTTGAAGTTAAATGGCTCTATTTTGGGACTAAAATTGAAAAAAGAAACAACTATATTTGAGTTATCAACAATAGAACTGGATAGATTTTATAAAGGACAACAAAATCGTTTGCAGTTTTTGTAGAAGCAGAGGAAAAGAGTATTGTATGTGACTACACCGTTGGCAAATGGGTCCATGACAATACGGGTCCATTGTACAACTCCACTGCGCATGGTGCAGTCAAAGATGGCCAAAACTGTTTTAGCCATGGCAGACCTGACATGGGGTATCTTTTTTGGAGATGGAAGCCGAACAAGTGTCAACTTCCTAGGTTTGACCCCAATACTTTCCTCAAATTAACCAGAGACATTGTGGTTACTCTCCATTAACCTTTTAGTTCTTTTATTTACAGGAAATAATAGCTCATCTTGAACATATTCATGGTAAATGACTGTCCTTTGCAATATTGTTTCTGAAACTCATGAAATCTGTTATCAAATTGTAGGTTAAACTAATGATTTTTTGACCTACGGCCCTTGGATTTCTATCAAGGTATGTTAGTAGAATGCTATAATAAACACAACTTGTAAATTCATTGCTTATCACTCTCTCTTTGTACATTGTGATAAAAAGGTAACTTTGAGGAAGCATGGGCAGGGGTTGTATTGGTAATATTCCTCCAAAATTAACTGTTATACCTTTTCAGAATGTACATGTATGGTATTGTTTATAGCCATCGCATAGCATTTTGTGTATGTGAGTCTGTAGAATTACTAATCCTCATATCAAACATAGAAACACATGTGGGTTTGATTACCGTGTTTAGTAATAACCTTTTCTTTTCAATTTTGGTCCTAAAATGACCATTTTACCCTTCTGAGACTGAAACATGAAACAAATAGCAGTTTTGTGTGTATTTGAGTGAGTGTGAACTTTGTTTATGTATGACTGTCAGAATGTATGCGTGTACGTGTGTGTGCAAGGGCATTAATCTCATTAACGCGATTTATTTATCCGATTTCTGGTTTGGTTTTCTTCACAGGCATGTGGAAGGGCATTAATGCCATTGATTAACAAGGCACCCGGCTAGGTAAAAAATAAATCTGGAACACTGTACCTCAGAACCGTCCCATTTGCCATCTGTCCAATACTAGACGGAGACTGTGGTCTTTCTATATTTTCTGAAAAATCTAGACACAATGGTTTCAACTTTTAACATATTTAGGAACATCACGGTAAATGATTTTGAATTTATAACACATTTTATTGAATTATAGGGACTTACGGTCGTGGCACCATATCATTTTATTGGTTCGCTTGATCTTTGTTACTGTTGGAGGAGAATATGCTTTACGATTTTACCCCTCCCTTTCATTTTATTTATTTTTATTTTAGGTAAAACTGCTACAAATAATTTTCAGCTCATTGCCATTCATCTAAACTTGGATCTATTATTCTGTGCACAGGATGAAATTTGCAGGCTTTGCTTACTGGCCCTGCTTCTATTAAGAAGGATCTTAAATGGGAGGTACTAATTAGGTTAATACATTTTGGCCTAATGTTTGAAACTTTGTAATCATTAGGTTAATAAATTTTGGGCTAAATGCAAACAAATAACAATGTACTTTCACTGATATCTTTATTATAAAATCGTACTTTCATTTCTTTCTACAACAATTATATTTTTATTAAGGCATTGTTTGAAGCTATTTCTTGCTCTTTATGTTAATTAGATCTTGGGTTCTTGACTTATTGTCTTTCGTTTGTAGTTTTTGTAGAAGCAGAGGAAAAGAGTATTATATGTGACTACACAGGTGGCAAATGGGTCCATGACAATACGGGTCCATTATACAACTCCACTGCGTGTGGTGCAATCAAAGATGGCCAAAACTGTTTTATCCATGGCAGACCTAATATGGGGTATCTTTTTTGGAGATGGAAGCCGAACAAGTGTCATCTTCCTAGATTTGACCCCAATACTTTCCTCAAATTAACCAGAGACATTGTGGTTACTCTCCATTGACCTTTTAGTTCTTTTATTTACAGGAAATAATAGCTCATCTTGAACAGATTCATGGTAAATGACTGTCCTTTGCAATATTGTTCCAAGAGTGTTTTTTTTCTTAATTCTAAAGCTCCGGTTATTGAAGAGTTTCCTGGAAGACGTGTTAACAAGATTCTTCCTCATGGCCACCCTTGCCATAACCTGATTATGGTAGACCTTTTGTAATTAGATTTAAGGGTTGTTTCTTTTATTGACTGAACATATAGAGACATTTTTCCTTAATTCAAAACAAACAAAATTCATCAATGAGGTAAATAATAAGTACACTTTATACAGGTCATAGTTGATGAAGATCAGTTCAGGACAGAAAGCAGAATTGCTTAGCATATCCTGAAGTGGAGGTGTGAAATTATTATTCCCAAGAATTATTTATTTTCATGTCTTTGTTATAATTATTTACTTATAACCCCTTTAATTTATCCGATATAACAATCCAGGGGATATATGAAACAAAAGTCGGTCTGGATTTCAGTTCTATTCTCCAAATTATAATACCTTATAAGAAAAAGATTTGAAGTTTATCATAATAATTGGTAGATGTTGAAAGTAGAATTTGTTAATAAGGAAATAGTTGAAAATTTCGTCTGGTAAATAATGAAAGTAGATTGTTATAATACCATAATAAGTAAAAGTATATTGTTTTTCATGCATTTAGCTCTTTTTTTTGGCAAAGCAAGAAATGCATCACACTTGTATTGATTTGGTTGTTATGGCATCCTACCTTCAAGTTCTCTTATTAGTAACATGCTTTTTCATGTTATCAAAAAGGGCAAGAATTACCTGTTCTACCAATTCTTGACCAAGATAACGATTTCAATCTAACGTTTGACGTTATCGGATCTTATTTGCTCTTGTTAGTAAGAAAGCCTAGACCATTTTCTATGGTGTACATTTCATCGCCCATCAAGGTACATGTGATTTATTTCTATTAAAGTAGCTCTTAATGGTATCATTATTTGTACATGCTAGAATTAGGTAGCCCTTTTAGATGACTTTTCTGTTCCAAAATTTTCCAACTTCATTTGTAAATTTAGGGTCATATATGTATTTTTTTTCTTTCCCATAAATTTGATTATTTGTTGTAACGATTGTTTTTCAGATGTTGTTCGGTAGACCGATTGTTGATTTGCTATGCTTGATCTGGATGGGATATTTTGGCAACATTTGAAACCAATCCTAGAAAAGTCACACCATCTGGTTTAATATAAGGTGTTTTGTGTAGAAAACTACAAATTAGAGAGTTGTGGGATAATGGGTAAACGAACTTACCATGAGGAAAACCAAAATTTTGAGTTGTGGTTTTTGACTTGCAGACTTACTATGAATTTTCAGGAAATAAAACTGCAATTTTAATTGGTTTTAGCTGTTATATTACATATCGAGAGTATGTAGTATAATCCTTCTCTCAATTTTTTTTGCTCATTTGGTTAAATATTATAGTAATTTTTTATTATTAAGATTGTATTTTCATGTATTTTTTCATTTTTTAATCTTTTAATTATTGATTTTTAGTATTTTTTATTTAAACAACTGAACTAGAAAACTAATGTCGGTGGTGTGTGTTAGTCTTTTTCAAGTTTTAATTTTTTAATTATGTTTTTTTCACCTAAACAATAACCCTATAGTTCCAAACCGATTTCTAAATTGTGTTTCCATTTTTGGTCCCACACTCTCGGGTATTTACCGTCCCCTATATCGTTGGAAAGGTAATCAATCGCCCGAAAATAAAATAATCACTCTCATATTCACCAACTCCGCCTCCCATTTGCAACCTAAAACCAAAAAAAGTAATTGCCGAATTGAAACTATTTGCCGCCGCCGCATTGCGCGGGTACGCAGCTAGTATATATATATATATATATATATATATATATATATATATATATATATATATATATGAGATAATTATAGTTTGAATAATTAAGATAAAGGTTTATCTTTATTTGAATTAAAAAAGGCTTATCTCTTAAAGCTTATCTGGTCATCTGCTGGAGGCTATAAATAAGGAGCCTCATAACCCTCGTAGTCTGCGATTTTTACCCTCTCTGTCTCTCTAAAGTTTTCGATCCCCTCATAACTCGACGGATTGAAGTAATCTTCGGTAGCTCGCTTCTTGAAGGTAAGGTTTATTGTTCTAGCCCTTTTGAACGGTTTATTTGGGTTGATTTCGAGAGGTTGTAAAGAACCACGTGTGATTACTTGAAAATTGAGTATATAGTACTTGTTTGTAGGTGTTGAGACGCTTCTAATCCCGAGCTTTAACTGTTATTATCGAGTTTTAAGCTTGGATGGTTGAAAAACAAAGTATTCAACTCTACTTGGTGTGTATGTGAATATGTAGGTGCTGGAAAACATTGAATCTGTGGTGTTAGCTAGAATCGTATAGAACTTCAAACCAGGTGAGTAATTTGTATTATATCTAATATGATAAGTAATGGTTGAACTCTTGCAACTTGAAGTAGTTTTAGAGATTGAAATTGTAATCTAAAGGTTGGTTTGATTACCCAATTGATATGGTATGAACCTATGTGGTTATAACGGCCTTTGTGGCTAGGATATTGGATATAGTATCCAAATGTTAACGACCTTTGTGGCTAGGAGATTGGATTCGATATCTAAATATTAACGGCCTACGTGGCTAGGAGATTGGATTTGATATCCAAATAAAGACGGCCTTTATGGCTAGGAGATTGGATTTGATATCCAAATGTTGAATAAACAGGGATTTACGTCGTATTGAGTTTTTAACAACTTATCTTTATATACATGTTAAACTGTTTATATGATTACTCATTGAGCTTTATAGCTCATAGTGTATGTGTGTAATGTCCCTGCAGGTGAGCGTGACCCTGCTAAGGGTAAGGACGTAGCTCATGGTTAGGACATAGGACATGAAGATTGTGGCAGCCCGGCTTAGAAAGAGTTTTCTAGTGTTATATACTCCATGATACACTTGTACCCTTTTTGTAAAAACTTATACACCTAACTCTTTGGTTTTGCATGTTTAAACTATGTTTAAATGTGAAATTTTTTGGGTGTATTTTGTTTTAAAAAGTCGGTGTTACAAGTTGGTATCAGAGCCGTGGTTTAAGTGAACTAGGAGTCTATAGAATAGATCCCTAGACTTAAACCTTGAGAGATAGTAGACGTGTTGTACAGTTAGGTGTATATAAGCTTGTTATTATATATAACCTAATTTCTTGTTGAATTTTGAAGTATGTGAAGTACAAGAAGTAACCCTACGTGGGGAAATTAGAGGTGTGGAGCCTCGAGAGGTGGTCGAGCCCGTTCTCAAGGCTCGGTTGGAAGAGGGGCGGGTGGACCTGCAGATGAGAATCCACCGGACTTACGAACCATAGTGGCTGATGTGGTACGTGAATTACTACCTACCTTAATGAATGTACATGGTGAAAGGGCTACAAAGCAAGTTCATGACAAGCAGCCCAAAAACGAGAGTCAAGGTGAAAGCAGAATTCGTGTTGAGAAAGAAGTCCAAGGAGAGGGAAGTTCATGAAAAAGACTGAATGCACTTATAAGACCTTCCTTGGCTGCAAACCCAAACAGTTTTCAGGAACGGATAATCCGGTACATGCTATGGGATGGTTGATGCATACAGAGAAGGTGTTCTGAATCAGTAAATGTGCTGAAGGGGATAGAGTGGAGTTTGCCAAGAATCAATTGACAGGAAATGCATTACATTGGTGGCAAGTATTCAGTAAGGCATTGGGTCCCGACTTGACGCAGTCCTTATTATGGGAACAGCTTAAAACCAAATTCAATGAAGAATATTGCTCTGAGGTGGCTATAAAAAGATTATAAGAGGATCTTCTGCATTTGGAACAAGGGTCTCAATCGGTGCAAGAGTATACGATGAGTTTTCTAGAGAAAGCCAGATTTGCAGAACATCAAATAAACACTGAGAAAAGAAATATTGATAAATATGTGTGGGGATTAAAGACCCAAATTCGAGAAATCGTGCAGCCGCTTCAATTGTCTTCTTTCCGACAGGTGGTGGATAGAGCCACAGAAAGAGAAACGGAACTCCTAGGGCAAGAGGAGGAAAAGAAAGTACATGAAATCAAAAGAAAGGCGGAGGAACAACCGTGGACACCTCAGAAAAAGTCGCAATAGTCGGGGTCCAACTTTAAGAGTAAGGGTCAAAAAGAAGAAGCGAAGTGGTGTGAGAAGTGCCGGAAAAAGTAATCGAGAAGTTGTCAAACCGATGTTCCATTGTCGGGTTGTCGTAACTGTGGAAAACAGGGCATATCGCTCGAGACTGTTAGGTGGAACGGAGGTGTTTCCAGTGTGGGGCTACAGATCATATTCGTCCAAGCTGTCCCCATGTGAAATCTAGAGCACCTAGTGATAAACCAACAGAGGAGCAGGGAGGAAAGAAAGAAGAGGCAGAAGGTCGGGGAGGACCAGTGGCATCATGGGCATTCCAGATGACTGTGGAAGAGGCTTGTGAAAAGACTGGCGTAGTTTCAGGTATATTCACTCTAAATTCAATTCCCGTATATGTAATATTTGATCCTGGAGCTACGCATTGTTTTGTATCAACGTCTATGATGTATCGTCTGAATATTCCCCTAATTCATATGGATGAATGTTTGGAAGTAGCAGTAGCTTATGGTAGATATGTTTTGGGTTTCTGAACATATTGAAGGTTGTCAGCTTAAGATATATGGGACCACTTTCCCTATATATCTGAAGCCGATGACTACCAAGGAGTTTGGAGTAATATTAGGTATGGATTAGTTAGCAACGAATTATGCTAACATGGATTTTATAAACAAAAATATTACGCTCTTAACACCCGATAGGACATGGATTAAGATCCAAGGCGAACGACCGCGATTGAGAATGCCGGTTATTTCCTTTGCTCAAGCTCGGAGTAATGTTAGTAAAGGAGCGCTGTCTTATTTGGCATACGTGGCATTGGCTAAATCAAGTCAAGTGGGAAAGGAAAGTGTAAAAATTATTAATGAATTTCCAGACGTTTTTCCTGAAGAACTTCCTGGATTACTGCCTGATCGACAAATCGAATTAGTTCCGGGAGCCGCACCGGTTTCTCGAGGTCACTATCAACTAGCACCTTCAGAAATGGAGGAATTGAGAAAACATTTGGAAGAACTTCTGGATCGGGGTTTCATAAAACCGAGTTCGTCACCGTGGGGAGCCCCTATTTTGTTTGTAAAAAAGAAAGACGGGTCGATGTTAGGGGTGAGCAACGGGCGGTTTTGCGGTTTCACGGTTTCGGCGGTTAGGGTTAGGCGGTTTGGGGATGAAGGCCAAACCGACCGTAAACCGAACCGCTTAAAAGAGGGTTAACCGGTTTGCGGTTTGGGCGGGTACGGTTTGGGCGGGTACGGTTTGGTTTAAACCATTTAAGCAAAATCCCATTTTAAGTCATATTATTAGACATCTGACAACATAATTCAGAAATCATAAAGACATATGGGTGACTGTTAACAGAAACCGTTCCAGAAGATCTTGTACAAATTCAAGCACTTAACCATTTTAGCTTATGTGTGTTTATTTTAATAAAAAAACACCTTTACATATTCTTCCATATTAAACGATGATTTATTTTTTGCTTAATTAGAGCACTTAATTTCAACAAAACCATAAAAAAAATTTTCTTTTTGTCTTATTAAGAGCATTTAGGCTTCGTCATTCTTATAACCCTTTTAAAAGAAGTGGCGTTTTCATGCACTTACAAGTACAAAGGCTTAATAATCGATGAAGTCTGTATTCGTGTAACTGTGTAAGCGACTAAGGAGTAAGTGTAACCTAATTTCAGTGTACAAAGGTTAAGGAGTATATGGTAATTCAATATATCAATAATATATTTTAAATATATTTAATATATACCTCTTAATCGGTTTTCGGGTGGGGCCCGTTTAATTTTTCCCAAACCGCAAACCAAACCGTAAACCGCTTAAGCAACCCGCTTAACCCGTTAACCGAACCGTAAACCGTTTAACCCGAAACCGTAAACCGTATAAGGTTCGGTTCGGGTGGTTTCGAGGTTTAATTCGAATAACGCTCAACCCTAGTCGATGTGTATGTGTATCGACTATCGAGAACTGAATAAGATCACGGTGAAGAATAAATACCCGTTACCGAGAATTGATGATTTGTTCGATTAACTTCAAGGGGCGTCATATTTTTCAAAAATCGATTTGAGATCTGGGTATCACCAGTTAAAGATTCGAGAATCTGATATTCCGAAGACTGCATTCTGTACTCGTTATGGCCATTATGAGTTTTTGGTTATGCCTTTTGGGTTAACTAATGCTTCGGCAGCATTTATGGATCTCATAAATAGAGTATGTCGCCCGTTCCTTGATACTTCTGTAATTTTGTTTATAGACGATATTTTGGTATATTCTCGAAGCCAGGCTGAGCACACTGTTCATTTGCGCCAAATATTGGAGTTACTTCATCGAGAAAAGTTATACGCGAAGTTTTCCAAGTGTGAATTTTGGCTAAGAGAAGTACAATTTCTTGGGCATGTTATTAATATTGAAGGTGTTAAAGTTGATCCAACGAAGATTGAAGCTATGATGAAATGAGAACCGCCTCGAAGTCCGACTAAAATACACAGTTTTCTTGGATTGGCGGGTTACTATAGAAGATTTGTAGAAAACTTCTCTTTGATTGCTGCTCCGTTGACAAAATTGACCAAGAAGGGTGAAAAGTTTGAATGGGCAGAAAGACAACAAGCAGCCTTTCAGAAATTAAAGCAAGCCTTGTGCGAAGCCCTAGTGTTAGCTTTACCGCAAGATGGAGAAGACTATCTGGTTTATAGTGATGCTTCATGGGTGGGCCTTGGGTGTGTGTTGATGCAGAAGGGTCGAGTAATCGCTTACGCATCCCGTTAACTAAAAGAGACCGAGAAGAAATACCCGGTGCATGATCTCGAATTGGCTGCAGTGATTTTGGCTTTGAAGCTTTGAAGACACTACTTATATGGCGTGAAGTTTGTTGTCTATACGGATCATAAAAGATCGAAGTACTTATTTGATCAGAAAGAATTAAACATGAGGCAGCAAAGGTGGATAGATTTACTCAAATATTACGACTGCAAAATATCGTATCATCCCGGTAAGACGAATGTGGTTGCAGATGCCCTGAGTCGAAAGGAATATCCTTTGAAGGTTACATCCACGTGTATGGGTGTGGCAAGCCGACTACCCGAGCTGATTCGCGTGGCACAAGAAGAAGCGTGGAAACCGGGGAATGTGAAAAGTGAACGAATGGTTGGATACTTAAAGCATCTAGTTGAAAACTCTCAGCGATTGAAAACCTTTAGAAGCCGTGTGTGGGTGCCCAAGCAAGGTGAGGCGCGGAGTTGACTTTTAGAAGATGCGCATTGTAGTAGATATGCAGTACACCCGGGTGGTACCAAAATGTATCAAACGCTGATACCTTTGTATTGGTGGCTGGGAATGAAGATGTTGGAAGATACATAGAAAAGTGTTTGACTTGTTTGCAAGTGAAGTCAAATCATCAGAAACCGTATGGCGAGATCCAACCGTTGCCAGTTCCAATGAAGAAATGGGATGATATCACAATGGATTTTGTAACAAAACTTCGTCGAACACTGCGAGGGCATGATACCATTTGGGTGGTGGTTGATCGGTTAATGAATTCGGCACAGTTTATACCGATTAGTGAAAACTTCAAGATTGAAAAGTTGGCAAAAATTTACATTGACGAGGTAATTCGTTGACATGGGTTACCGTCGTCAATTGTATCAGATCGAGATAGTAGATTCACCTCCCGATTTTGGCAGAGTCTCTAAGAGCAAATGGGTTCGAAAGTATTAATGAGTACCGCGTATCATCCGCAGACAGAGAGGCAAAGCGAGAGAACTATTCAGACTTTAGAAGATATGCTTCGAACTTGTGTGATAGACTTTGGCGGGATTTGGGAAGATCATCTACCTTTGGTAGAATTTGCATACAACAACAGTTTTCATTCCAGCGTTCAGATGGCCCCGTAAGAAGCATTGTACGGAGCACCGTTTTGTACTCCGACTTGCTGGACTAAAGTAGGGGAAAAGCTATTGGCTGGACCCGAGATCGTAGCCCAAACTTAAGAAAAGATTAGACAAATACGAGAATATTTGAAAGTTGCCCAAAACCGACAAAAACAATATGCTGATAAGCGGGTGAAACCATTAGAATTCCGAGTGGGAGAAACGGTTATGCTCAAAGTATCCCCTTGGAAAGGTTTAATTCGCTTCGGGAAGAAAGGAAAGCTGAGTCCTCGTTTTATTGGACCGTTCCGGATATCTCAAAGGGTAGGAGTCGTGGCGTATCGATTAGATCTACCGGAAGAGATTTAAGATATTCATAATGTTTTCCATGTGTCCCACTTGCGGAAAACATTATTTGATGAGTCCCAACAAATATCGTTAGCTGAGATTGAAGTAGCCGAAAAATTAAGATACCCGGAACAACCCGAGAAAATATTAGACCGAAAAGTCAGATAGTTATGGAACAAGAAGATTGGTATGGTTAAAGTGCTTTGGCGCCATCATAGAGGTTCCGATATGACGTGGGAAACTGAAGACGAAATGAGGGAGAAATGCCCTCAACTATTTACTTGATTCCGAGGATGGAATCTTTTAAAGGGGGGAAGAATTTGTAACATCACGTTACTTTTGATAAGTAATTTTATGTTAATCGTGGCATGATTTCGATATAAAATAATGTTATAAGTGTTTGGATAGTTACAATACTTTTTGGATAGAGTTTTTGCATGAAAAACTCTAAAAAAATGGGTTACCCGGGTCGTGTAGGATAACCCGGGTCGTGTAGAAAGACATAAAACAACACGCAAAGCCAATTTGGAAGAACCCGGGTCGTGTTGGCCAACCCGGGTCGGTTTTTCAGTCGGAGGAATTGAGCCACAGCGTCACACGGGTCGAGTTTATGAGCATGGGTCGTGCTGCATGCCAACCCGGGTCAGGTTTTCGGACACGGGTCATGCTGCGCACGGACCCCACCCCCCTTTTATTCGTGATTTCAGAAACTTTCTTGGGATAACTCTCGATCTAAAAACCTCCTAAACCCCAAAAAACATTCCCTAATCGTCTAGGAACCAAATCGGAAGGCTAGAACTCG
Organism: Cichorium intybus; assembly: GCA_023525715.1. Classification (NCBI taxonomy): domain Eukaryota; kingdom Viridiplantae; phylum Streptophyta; class Magnoliopsida; order Asterales; family Asteraceae; genus Cichorium; species Cichorium intybus. Next base: position 77,414,165 of record CM042009.1, on the reverse strand, counting down.
ACGAATTAAAGTAATCTTCGATATCTCGCTTCTTGAAGGTAAGGTTTACTGTTCTAGCCCTTTTGAACGGTTGATTTGGTTGATTTAGGTTGATTTCGAGTGGTTATGAAGAACCACCTACGATTAGTTGAAAATTGAGTATATAGCACTTGTTTGGAGGTGTTGAAACGCTTCTAATCCCGAGTTTTAACTGTTATGATCGGGTTTCAAGCTTAGATGGTTGAAAAACAAAGTATTCACCTCTACTTGGTGTGTATGTGAATATGGAGGTGCTGGAAAACATTGAAGGATCATTTGTATGTTCTATGGTGTTAGTTAGAATCGTATAGAACTTCAAACCAGGTGAGTAATCTGTATTGTATCTAATATGATAAGTAATGGTTGAACTCTTGCAACTTGAAGTAGTTTTAGATTTTGAAATTGTAATCTAAAGGTTGGTTTGATTACCCAATTGATATGCTATGAACCTATGTGGTTATAACAGCCGTCGTGGCTAGGAGATTGGATATAGTATCCAAATGTTAACGGCCTTTGTGGCTAGGAGATTGGATTCGATATCCAAATATTAACGGCCTACGTGGCTAGGAGATTGGATTTGATATCCAAATAAAGACAGCCTTTGTGGCTAGGAGATTGGATTTGATATCCAAATGTTGAATAAACAGGGATTTACGTCGTATTGAGTTTTTAACAACTTATCTTTATATACATGTTAAACTGTTTATATGATTACTCATTGAGCTTTATAGCTCATAGTGTATGTGTGTAATGTCCCTGCAGGTGAGCGTGACCCTGCTAAGGGTAAGGATGTAGCTCATGGTTAGGACATAGGACATGAAGATTGTGGCAGCCCGGCTTAGAAAGAGTTTTCTAGTGTTATATACTCCATGATACACTTGTACCATTTTGTATAAACTTATACACCTAAGTCTATGGTTTTGCATGTTTAAACTATGTTTAAAAGTCAAATTTTTTGGGTGTATTTTTTTTAAAAAGCCGGGTGTTACACTATTTCTTCATGAGTAACTTGTTTTTTGGGGGGTCTTGTCTTGTGTGCTCCATTAAAATCCAAACTCTTTCTCCAATGGTGGTTAGCATTTAAGAAACGACGATGACAAAGATAAAAAATTTTCTTTTCTACAGCGACTGAAGGGGTGTCTTTATTGCAAGTTGGACATGCTCTATACCCTTGTCCACACCAACCAGATAGACTAGTACGACCTGGAAAGTCGCTTATTGTCCATAACAACACCGCTTTCATCTTGAAGAATGTATTTGTTGCTGCATCTTTAGTAGGTACGCCTGAGTGCCACAATTGGTTAAGTTCTTCCACCAATGGCCTAAGAAAGACATCCATGTCCTTCCCGGCTGATTTAGGGCCAGGAATCAACAAGGCCAACATGAATGATGACTCTTTCATACATAGCCATGGTGATAGATTATATGTAGTGAGTCTGACCGGCCATGTGCTATGACCCGAATTAATGTTAGCAAATGGATTCAAACCATCAGTAGCAAGACCTAGGCGAACATTTCGGGGTTCCCTTGAGAAGTTAGGGTGCTTTAAATCAAACTCTTTCCATGAAGATCCATCAACGGGATAACGTATCGTACCGTCTTCTTATCGTGTGGTACTTTGCCAAATCATATTTTTTTGCCGTGTGCCTTGAGCAATACAAACGTTGTAGTCTGGGGGTCACAGGAAAGCATTGTAACACCTGATAAGCCACATTCTTGCCCTTTTTCTTGTCATCAACCCACCAATTGGTATTGCAAACAGGACAATTCTGCGACAACTTGTTTTCGCCCCACAAGAGAGCACAATCGTATTTGCAAACATGTATTGACTCGTAACGCAAACCAAGCTTTTTGAGCTTCGCTTTGGTTGCATAATGTGAACTGGGAACCTTGTTTTAAATTAGGAAATGCAGATCGCATCAACTCGAGGAGCTGATCGAATGAAGCATCACTCCATTTGTTGTTCACCTTGATATGCATCAACTTTGCTAAAAAGTCGAGGGAAGAAAACCAGGTACAACCAGGATATAACTCTGCTTGGACTTCATCTAACAGCTTACGAAATCCATCATCAGCAACCTTGTCCTCTGTATCTAAGTTCCCTTCCTCCCGATTGGTAATGTTTTCCCCCACAACGTCGTTGATAACGTCAACCATGTTGTCACTTGGTGCTTGGTTTTGACTTGGACCTATGGCATATACCATCATAGTAGTTCTTCTTTCAACATGATAGGTCCATGTATCATAACGTTTACTGAAACCATATGCATGTATGTGGGATTTCATTATTAAGAGTTTTATGAATTCTCTAAGATCACATCTTCTAAATAGACATCTGATTAAACCTCTACTGTCGATGTGTGGTTTGGATCTCTCAACAAAACTATTGAGTCCTTCCTCGAATGCGTCAGAGTTACGGTTTTCAAGAGTAATCCAACTTTTATCAATATGCATGATGTAACTGAAACATAAAAGATGTTTGAATTAAATTTCATATTAGATTTTTTAGGGGAAACCAGGTGTGCAGAAGAGTTCAAACAATAAACTGGTTTGATACCATTATGTTAGAGATTTTCTGTACACCAAAATGGGAAAAAAATCGGAATAGAGATGGAGTATTCATAATGCATTCCCAAAACGAAATAGACTGTCTCGGTCAGAATATTTTGGAGAATTTTTGTTCATCCGAAACACGAATGAAAGATCAGACAATGGATAGAATATTCACAAGTGTAGACTTCTACACCCACTTTTTTGAATACCTTACCTCATATGTGAATGCCCATTACATGGGTGGTCGTTTAAGAAAAATTCGGCAGCATTTCCCCTTAGCTCCCAAGTATATATTGTTGGATTAGGTGTCTAAGCCATGACTTTATATTTGTATTTATCTTGTTAATTGAAGCAAACTCCATTTGGGTTGCCCTCATAGCAGGAGGATTGATGTAGAAGTCAGTAGAGAGGAAGGTTGATTTATTAATGGTTTAATAAATCAATAGAAATAAATAAATAGTTTATTAATATATTTAAGTGTTAATATATTAATTAGAAACTTTAATAATTAATTAGAAATTAATCTGGAATTAATTGGATTTAATTCAGTGATTAAATAAATTAATTATAAGTGCAGGGACTGGTTTGTATTTATTCAATAATTGAATAACTGACAAACCAGGAGCGAGGGACCAGAGTTGGTGCCACCTAGGGGGCTTCCCTAGAGGTTGGCGAAACCCTAATTAGGGTTTAGGGGATCTGGTCCAAATGGGCAACAGGCTTGTCCATTAAGGGGGCACCTATAGGGTTTCACTGGAGGCTATAAAAGGAACCCCCTGGGCACCCCAAAACCTGCGCCAACTTTACTCTAAAGTTACTCTGCTGTCTTCTCTCCTCTATTGCTTGGGTGTGACTACATTTGAGGCAGGATCTGTTTGCTGCTAGCTTCAAGAACAATATCAAAAGGTTGCTTAATTCTTATTTGATATTTAGGAATTAAATGTTGGTCTTAGGTTTTAGTATTATATCTTCATAGAAGAAAACATAGATCTTTCTAGGGTTGCATGTGAACTTAGGAATTTTGTTGTTCATTGATTGCTAGAAAACCCTTCAGTGGTATCAGAGCTATGGCTTGTTTTCTTGTGAATTTGATATAAACTGTTTATGTGTTCATGAGGATCATCGAAATTTGATTATTGTGTGGCCAAGAAACCTGTTTGGCGGCTAGGGTTTAGAAGACCCTAGCCTCCCTTCGCTTGTCTGCGAAATATTTGCTTGCCATGTATAGTTGGTTGTTATTTTTGGTAATTATTGGATAATTAAATAACTGGAACCCCTTTTCCCATGCATGCTTATTTCGAAATTAAAGGGAAAGGTTAGGAAATTAATTTGATTAATTTTGTGTTTCCCTATACTTGATTTAATTTGTTTAATTAAATTGTTTAATTAAAAGACCAAATTAAATCACATAAAGATTTAATTAAAATTTTCGAAAAATATATATAAATTTGCGAAAATTCTTAGAAAATCAAATCTAAAATATTTTAATAAGATTAAAATATATCTTATATATTTATGATTAAAAGTTAATATTTATATGTAAGATAAAATGGTTAGTCTTACCGTTAATAGGCCTCATTCACAAAAATGTCCTATAAAGAGGGTATAAGGTGATTGCCTATAAAATGGTAGTCTAATGGGTGTACACTCTCACCCACCACTCTCCTGGTCAGTCGAGTGTCCTAGCCGAACGGGTTTGATAGAACCGCGAAGCCTCTTAAAAGTATAATGGTATAATTGAAAGTACTAGAACCTTGGAAAAAAATCCCAATCTAGTTACTTTAGGTCAAAATGTGAATTAGTTGCTAATCCATGAAGTTGCACATTGCACCTTGTGAAACATTGGTGGAGCGTGGGTGGTTAACCGGCACACCAATAGGGGTTCACAAAGAGTTGCAATGGGTTTCTCGATTTTACCATTATTGATGGAGCGTGTGTGGTTAACCGGCACATCAATTAGAGATGGTAATTGACTTCGAGAGTACCAAGCTAACTTGCATGGTTATTCACACCCGGTTTGTGATCCTCAGCATCCCAGTCACAAACAGTGGGGCACATCCAAGACTAAACATGCCATTGAATAGTTCAATGTGTCTCAACAGATCTAAGAATTTCATATGATGAAATTGATAAGTGTATTATCTACCTTAATGACCATTATGTTCTGATTACGGCATCCCTCTTCACATCATAGTTGGGGTTTTTTGGGTCCTAGCCTTAACAAATAATTTATTGGGTAATTATTTAAAAGGATTAATTAAACTAATAAAATTATGTTTATTGTAGATGTCTGAATCAAGTGTCTATTTTCCTCCCTCTCCTCCTTCACCCATTTTTGAGAGCATCAGAAAACACCTGCCAAATATGGAAAGGCTGACTGGCCTTAACTGTAAGGAATGGCTTCACAATTGGAGACTGGTTCTCGTCATTGCTGGCAAGCTACATCTCACCGAGTATCCGATCCCGGTTCCACCGGAACAAGTCATCATAAAGAGTTCTTATGATAAACATAACTTCTTAGTTGATGAATCCAAAAAGATTTGTGACCTCATGCTATTGACCATTGACCCCAAGTTCCGCAAGGATTTTGAATCCTTGGGGCCATATGAGTTAATGCGGTCGGTTGAGGAAAGGTTCCAAAAAACCAATTGAAGAGGAACGAGCTAGGATCTTCAAAAGGCTTGCAGAGTGAAGCTAAAAGAAGGAAGTAACATCGATTCGCATGTTCTTCAGATTGAAGCGTACATAGGCGAATTGTACAAGCTTGGTTATTCCATGAGTCATGAAATGGGTGTTAACATTTTACTCACTTCGCTGACCAGTGAGTACGATCGGTTCATTCAGACGTATAGAAAGGAAGACCAGAAAAGGGCTGTTATGGAAATGCGCCCACTGTTGACTTTATACGAGTCATTCTTGGATAGGCATAGCTCCAATGGGTCAGCTACTTCTGGATTAAGTCCAGTGAAAAGACACAGCAAGAAACGATCCAGATCGTCTGGACATGTCTTAAACTGGGAATGCACAGAATCGGATACAGTCACGGAAAGATTGGAAGACGCTCCAAGATCAAAACCTTTTGAAAGCTCAGGTATATCTAAAAACCTCAAAACTCCTGTTCTATAATTTCTTGATACATAATGTGATAGTCACATTTTGATTTGTATGCAGGAAATCAGTAAGGTATGGGACTCTGGTGCATAGGAGCACATTTGGATTGGATTTCCAGCTCATGCAGTTTTGAAGTTTAGTTAGATATTAAAATATTGTTATTAGCCTTTAGATGCATTTGACATTGTCTATCATATATTACATTGTTCGAGGATTTTTGTTTTAATAAAATTGTCGTTTTCTTTTAACACATGTTGTTTGAGATTGTCCTTGAAATGTTATATGATTATGTTGAATGCATGATTAGTAATAACTTGAATGTTGATGCATCCAAAGTGTTTTGGATTCAGGAATTGTGTCATTTATGATTGTTAATATAAATGTTATAAGAATCAATTCAACCAAAGGTCCAATTGGACAGGACTTTAGAATCATTTGACTTAGAGTCTCATGATGAATTGAGTTCTTAATGTGGCAAGAAATGAATCAACCAAAGATCCAGTTGGACAGGACTTTGGAATCATTTGACTTAGAGTCAGATGATGATTAAGTTCTTTATAAACCACATGTGGCAAGAATTGAATCACCCAAAGATCCAGAGGATGGGATTTTGGAATCAGTTGACTTAGAGTCAAACTGAAGATTGCAAGTCTTGAACAGAATTAACAAAGTCATAAGCTTACATAGAGATGTAAAAGACATTGAGATTAGGAGCAACAGACACATCAGTTGCTGTGTATTGCTCGAATCTTCAAATAGAACAAAATTGTTTGTACTTCACAATATTTGTCATTCGGTATGACGAATATGGCTTTGCTTATCAGTATAAGCGATTGGATTGAAACCTTGAACAGTTCAAGGAGTTCAAAGGAAGTACAAGATCCATAGCACCTGAGTAATAACATAAATTGAGAAAAATGTTTCACGGTTCATTATCTTCCAAGAACATTAATGTTTATAATGTGTCTTAGGGAAGATGATGGAGCATTGGTCGAAACAGTTCAATCCTTGATGTATGAGATACATTGTCAATTAGTTTCCGATGAATCAAATACTAAACCAGTCAGACCATATAAACCATATTCTAACCACATCCTAGACTAAGTAGGTTTTGCAAACACTGCCTGAAATATGAAGCTGGGATCGTTCCACTTGCACATAGAAAGTCCAGGGTCGTGTAGCGTTCGCCCGAACCTCATGACAAACCTGAACCCGATCAGCAATGTCGTTTCATTGGCTATCCCGCTGAAACTGTAAAAGAAAAGCTCCTTTAGAAAGAACTCATGTTCTTTAGAAACAGTGGGAGTTGGGACAGTCCTGAATGAGTTCATGATTAGCCAAGTGAAAGAACCCTCAGTCATCACTAGGCTTAGAGCAGAAATCAGATTTCTGTTTTAATACTTCTGTTTTAATACTGACATAATCTTCTCTTGACCAGTAGTATTGATCACCGTCATAAGTAGTTATGATCGGGGTGACATACCGAATAGTGGTAAAACACTATAGTTGGTACGGATTTACAATCCGACTACTTGGAAGCATTGGTGAGCCCGGTTGCTGCCAATTAAGAGAACCTTAGGACGAGATACAGTTTATGTGACAGTTTGATTGATTTTACAACTGGTCTAAAAACGAGTGGGAGTAATTGAATCATCAAAAGAAACCAACATGGACAAAAACGTACCTTCAGAAAATCTGGTTGAGTGAGACGATACTCAGAGTCAAGTAAGTGACTCCGAGAGAAGCACTCTCAATAGAAGATGAAATCCGAAAGGATACTGCATATTGTTAGTCGTTAGTGGAGCGCGTGTGGATTACCAGCACACTAATGGGGACTTACAAAGAGTATACCAGTATAAAGGTACACGAGCCCGGGATTACCCCACGGGCATCTCGCAAGATAGGATATTCAGATTCTCAAAATATGCCAAAGGATTGGATATTGAGAAAGGGCTGAAAGAATTCCATTAAGATGTTAGAAAGGTTTGGATTCTCAAAATGTACCAAAGGTTCTGGATTTTGTGAAGATTCCATAACCGTGTCAAAGCCAGTGGGAGTATCACCGTTATCTACTATCTCCATATGTGAGTTACATAGTGTTTCTAGGAAACATCTCTTTTCATTACAAAGTGTAATGACTTGGTGTAAGAGACGGATCGCTATAGAGATACGACATACTTAGGTGGTTATAAACATCTATGAGATAGATCGAAACTCCGCCAAGATGACCTTGATAAGACTCAAGATGCATAGCTCAGGAAAGAAGTTTCCTATCATCACAAAGTGTGATGATTTGGCATGAGAGATATAAAGAAGGTGCAACATACTCACATAATCCATAGTCATCTATCAGATAGATGTTATCATAGTATAGACCTAGCCACAATAAACATGATATTGGTAAGATTCAAGATGCATGAGAAAAGTCTCTGAAAGGATATAGTTATTAAAAGTCGTGAAACAAGGATTATAAGTAATCCTAAGATTCCAAAAGGGTTTGGAGTTAGATTAGATCGGATTCCACGAGTTTCTTGGATCCATCAGAAGTGTCATGAACATGTCCTGATGACTTAATGCTTAGAGCATAGTGAGTCAGATTCAGGATATGACCTGGCTGGGAATACTTAATGGATTCTGTACATACATGAGAAATCATTGGAAAATGATTGGGGTGAATAGTAATTCGAAAAGGTTTCAAATAAGTAAAAGGACTTAATGGTTAAAGAATTTCGTTGGTATTCCGATGGAGCACGTATGGGTCACCGGCACATCGTAACATCTCGAAATAGTCTTAGGGTGCAGTCATGTGAACTAAAGATCCCAAGAACCATGGAAAGTCACAGTACACAAGAATGGAGATGTAAGTGAGAATGACAGTATATGACTAAATAGAGATATCATCGGAAGAATGTCCGATTGGATAAAGTGTATCAATGTGAGACATTTGGATGCATAGGAAGAGTGAAAAGTCATATAGACAAAGACACATAACATGAATTAAAAGTTTAATAGGAATCTAGAAACCGATAATAGTTTTATGAAGAATTTGACTTGGTGATTACCTCGTGGAGACTTGGTAATTAGCTAGAGTAGCTACCAGTTAGATTTTAATTTTCATTTTTGCATGTTTTCACTTCCTGAATAATTTGATTTTTCAAACGTCCACAGTCGCTCATACTTTTAGGAAGTGAGTATGAACAAAGACTGTCGTGAATTGGTTTGTAGATTTTCTAAGGAGTTAGACATTGCAGTAAGACTGCTACGACATTCACGAGTACTTAGAAATAGAAATTTGAGTATTGGATAAACCCGCGCTCAATAGATTGCTTCATGGATTACATCATCAGTAATGTTGAGACGATAATATCTTATGATCTTGAAGCGGAGACATATGAGTTGAAATTTGCGAGTCGGTTGTGCATTGATAATGCGTAAACGCATCGGTAACTCGATGTTATAAAACGCATTATTGTGTACGATTTTGACAAGTAAAAGACACAAGCATATGAGTCGAAGCTTATTCGTTCCTTGACCCTGATGGGAAACATATATCTATAGGCCTCTCGATGATTTTGAAGTTGACTAAAGTGCTGGCCAGCCTGGACTGAATTGATGTGTTCAATTAGAAGTCTTAAAGTCATAAGCAGAATCGGAGATCGGGAAACAGAGTATTAGACAGAGATTGATCTCAATCCATGTCTCGTGTCTGAAAATATCTTGTTGAACGAAGGATCATATGATCACTTATCTATGGATAGAACTGACTGGGTCAGAGTTCAGCAGCAGTTTCTAGGAAGCTGCAGGTTGTTTATTAATCAAAAGATAAATTTAAAGTCATAGACTTATCCAAGTGGGAGACTGTTGGATTAGGTTTCTAAACCATGACTTTATATTTGTATTTATCTTGTTAATTAAAGCAAAGTCCATTTGGGTTGCCCTCATAGCAGGAGGATTGATGTAGAAGTCAGTAGAGAAGAAGGTTGATTTATTAATGGTTTAATAAATCAATAGAAATAAATAAATAGTTTATTAATATATTTAAGTGTTAATATATTAATTAGAAACTATAATAATTAATTAGAAATTAATCTGGAATTAATTGGATTTAATTCAGTGATTAAATAAATTAATTATAAGTGCAGGGACTGGTTTGTATTTATTCAATAGTTGAATAACTGACAAACAGGACTAGAGTTGGCGCCACCTAGGGGGCTTCCCTAGAGGTTGGAGAAACCCTAATTAGGGTTTAGGAGATCTGGTCCAAATGGGCAACAGGCTTGTCCATTAAGGGGGCACCTCTAGGGTTTCACTGGAGGCTATAAAAGAAACCCCCTGGGCACCCCAAAACCTGCGCCAACTTCACTCTAAAGTTACTCTGCTGTATTCTCTCCTCTATTGCTTAGGTGTGACTACATTTGAGGCAGGATCTGTTTGCTGCTAGCTTCAAGAACAAGATCAAAAGGTTGCTTAATTCTTATTTGATCTTTAGAAATTAAATGTTGGCCTTAGGTTTTAGTTTTATATCTTCATAGAAGAAAACATAGATCTTTCTAGGGTTGCATGTGAACTTAGGAATTTTGTTGTTCATTGATTGCTAGAAAACCCTTCATATATATATATAAATATATACTCAGAAGCAAAGAGAAAATGACAACCAAATATTTCTTAAACGAACAATCATGCAATACCCGTTCACATCCTAAATGAGATAAAGTATTCAAAAAGCAGTCCCAAAACGGGGACAACCCGAAATCAAATTCTAAATCAATTTCGAGTGGGTATTTCTAAGCTTAAGATGATCAAAAAGAAAAAGAGTTAAACTAAAAATCAATGACTTTTAGTTTAGGATTAAAGGTTTACGGTTAACCGTAAAACCTAAACCCTAACCTTAAAACTTAAACCCTAAACACTGGGTTTAGGATGTAGAATTTATGGTTTAGGTTTAGGGTTTAGGGTTTAGAAATTAGAGTTTAGGTTTAAGGTTTAGGTTTAGGGTTTAGGGTTTAAGGTTTAAGGTTTTAGAATTTAGGCTTTAAGGTTTAAAATGTATGGTTTATGTTTTAGAATTTAGAATTTAGGGTTTACCGTTTAAGGTTTATCTCTTAGAATTTAAGGTTATTGTTTTAGAATTTAGGCTTTAATTTTTAGGGTTTAGGTTTTAGAATTTAGTTTTTAACTTTAGGGTTTAGGGTTTATGTTTTACTTTAGTATTTTTGTTAATTATAGCATCTTACTTTTGTTTTTTGTTTCTATTAGAGCATTGTTGTTTCTTATTTTTGTTAATTAAAGTGTCCTAGTTTTGTTGTTTTCTAATATAGCAATTAAAGAAATTGTTAACTAATAAGTTCTTAATAAATAAGTGAAAATAAGTCCTAACTATCATACATTCCATTAACATAATATTAAGTCATAACTAATAAAGTTCTTAACAAATAAGTCAAAATAAGTCTTAACTATCATACAGTCCCTTAACATAATATTAAGTCGTAACTAATAAAGTTCTTAACAAATAAGTCAAAATAAGTTCAATACATAATATTAAGTTCTTAACAATGAAATCATCAAATATCAAACATATCATACATCCCATTAACAATTTCATACAAATTCAATCATGTGTTTATATTAAAAAAAATGCATATACAATCCTATAGTTTCACATATATTAACTAATGCAAAATCTATATAAATTAACAAAAAATGTATTCAATGTTCATATCATAAAATCCATATACATTAAGATACATTTTAACACAATATTATACAATCAAAAATTTATACACCAAAGAATCAACATGCATATAGTTCAAATGATCAATCAATTGTCTATATAAAAGAATTTCAAGCAAACAACTTATTACATAAATGATGCAAGAACTAAAATTCATAAAACCTTAAGTTAAAGATAATAAATGTTACCTCTTTTAGTTGAAGATTACACAAAGATTGTTGTAGGATATTAATGTTCAACAAAAACAAGGTTCAATCCTTGAAATTTCCGGCCAAAATCGCAGAATCTTGAGAGAAATTTAGGGTTTTTTTGGTGAAAAATGCGCAAAAAGGGAGGCTCTGACCCTTTAGGGGCGACACCCATTAGCGTCGACATCGACCTTTAGGGGCGACATCTTGGAGGTAAAAAATCCCTTTTTTTGGGCCGTCAGATGAATGTGGCATTCAACGGACACGATTAAAAGGAGTTGGGAAGGTTGGATAGTAGTATTAGGGGCGACAGGCATTAGGGGAGACCTCTACCTTTAGTGTCGACTTATAATTTCACAATGAGGGAAATTATCACGCCTTATTTTTGACCATCGGATGGGCTTGGTTTTCAATGGCTACGATTGGAAACGGTGGAGAAGCCAGACTCGAGGTATTAGCGGCGACGCCTTTAGGGGCGACAAGGGCTTTAGCGGCAACACTCTGCTCGTCAGGCTTAGTGTCAATGCTAAAGCCGTTGTCGCCTATAAAGGCGTCGCCGCTAATACCCCTTATTCTTGTAGTGACATAAACATACATTGTACACCTAGAAATCCTTAACTCTAATATTATTGTGTAGGAGATCCATACTATACCTCAATTGGAATTGTTTTGTCTAGTGCTATGGAAGGTGATTGATTAATTCCTTGAAGGGTCTAGGAATATTCGATTATTTCCAGGCTTCACGAAACCAACAAAACCTTTTCAAGTTTAGAAAATCAATGATGGTTTCTAGTCGATTTCAAAAAAATCAACGATGGCTTCTAGCAGATTTCAAGAGCTTTTCTTTGGTACCACTATCAAGATTACCAACATCTACTTTCAATATAAAAGCAAGAATAAAACATAGAACATAAGGTGGAAACCCTAGAAGGAAAAACCACAATGTTGACAAGCTTTATTGAAATCGATAATGAGATAAACGAAAGAGGGTACAATGGAGAGGAAAGTGTTTGAAGAGATACATAAGATAAATCAAGTAGCCATCATTTTATAACTAAACAAGTACAATCCTACTAATGGGAAAACTGCTAACCATGATAATGCATTTGAGGAGAATTCGGCTTACCCACAACATGTGATGCAAATAGTAATTCCTCTCCAACCCATTACGTCATTTTTAAAACTAGATAGTGCTTTTTTTAATTTTTATAGATTTCAATGACAGCCATTATATGTATTAGCTTTTTATGATATAACATCACAAGTAACAAATATGTATTATAAAATACAAAAAGTTTTAGGAAAACTTGAAACATAAAAGTTAAATTAAATATACATAATAAACCAATATAAATTTAACGTATAATATAACATCACAAGTAATTAGTATTACATATAGAATATTTTGCCAATGGCTTCTTGGCCAAGTGGTAAGACGTCGCCCTCTATCCTTATGGTTGAGGGTTCAATCCCCACTAGGGGGAATATGTGGATTATAGGTGAATTAGACTAGGAGTAGAAGTAGGATAGATTTGCCGGTTAAAAAAAAACATATAGAATATTATTACACAAATAATTCAATCAAAATGTTAAAAAGACCATTTTGTACAAAGGAAACTATAGATTTATTAATTCATTAAAGGATATTCTCAGTAGTGAGAAGTCCCTGTAGATGTTTTGTTTTATTAGAGACACTAGTTGTGACACCCGTGTAATACACGGGATGATACAAAATTATTCTGATACACTAATATCCCAAGAGGCATTAGTTTATTTTTGACAAATAACTTTCCTTATGGTAATAAGATTATTTTTAACCAGAAGATAATAATTTTTTTTTTTTTTTGGAAAAATGTCTTATTATTACATTTTACGTTTGGGAACTTATTTTGGACTAATTTTGAGAATAATTTAAAATTAAATGATTACAACTCTAGGTTCACCAAAACACAAAGCACATAAAACACAGTACACCAAATCACACCACATAGAGGATTCAAAAATCAAATAATTTACTAAAAGAATTTTGGGGACAATACATGTTAAAATTGGTAAATCAAAACCATACAAAAAATTACCTAACCATAAGAACGAAAATTGTAATCACCAGTACTATGAGATTCTCATAAATGTAAATGTGAATGTAGCAATAAATATGCAAACATCGATAGATATTTAATTACCTAAATCGACATAATAAGCCTTTTTTTTAATTATTTTTATAATATCAACTTCAAGAATTAACTGTATTGAGGAATGCTAACAAAATATTTTCCTACAACAATTTTACATATTTAACAATTATCATATCCAAGTTTAAATAACAAATATTTTTATATATCCCTATGAATATCACAATCTTCGATTCCATGCATACTACAAATCACTTATTACTATTTGTTAAATAATGAAAACACCATTCAATGAGACAGATGAGCTCCATGGACAAAAGTTCACAACATCCTTAATTTTTATCCATGTTTTAAATACTGAAATCTTTCGATAAAAATAGCTATAGCCTTCTAAGTACAATGACAACAAACACAAAAAAATAACAGTACAATGTTATAATGAGAGAAAACATGAAACTTTAATGTTATAATTGGATGGATTTTTCAAAGTGCATTATCTCAAAAAGAAAAAATAATAGTACAAATTTATTCGCAGAAATAAAAAAGTTTACTCAATGCATACATCATATTGTTTGTTCAAAGAGTTCCATTTTGACCTGAAACAGTAAGATAATTCCTTGATTTGGACACATGAGTTTGTTCAATCAGACCCGGCACAATAAGTCATAAGTCATTACCAAACCAAGAGTATAGTAAAGAACAGAAAAACTTATTCAAATGATTCATGGCTGAGCTCCAATAAACCATCTCTTTCAAAGAGCTCCTTCAATATCACTCTTGCTATATATATTCCTATCTAGCAAATAAACTCAGATCAGTTTGGATAAAAGTAAGGAATGAATAGATTATGAACTGACGTCACTTTCAAAGAGCTCCTTCAATACCACATTTCAAATCTTTTTCTTATTTGGACATTGTAATTTAACAAATCGGTTTTTAACATGTTGCTATTTCTTAAATTACGTCTGTCTATGTACTCTATCAAAAGTCTTCAATGCTTGCTTTTCATTTCCTTTAGTTTCTGTTATACAAAGTCACATTCATAATTTTAGCCATTTTAAAAGAAAAACTAAATAAATTTTTTCTAAAAATGTTATCACACAAAAAAGCAATTTTCTTTTACGTGCACGTATTCCTCTTTCTTATGAAAGGCCTTTGTGCAGACGACATGGTCCTTGTGTTTCTCAAGATGCCCAAATCTTTTTCTTTCTTTTCTAAATGGAAGTCATTAGTAATAGAATGTAAAAATTTTAAAAAAACTGAAGGGCATTCCAATATGTTAATTAAATTAGACACTGACACATAATAAATAGTTATTATAAAAATATTTTTTTTTATTATTTTGAAAGCTTAAATCTTATATTATTTTTAAACAAATAGAAAATGTTTCTGATCATGGAAGTGCCAGCTTTCCTGATCACCTTTGTTGTATACATAAAAATTTCCATTAGATCAAGTATTGGAGGTGAATGCCGACATGGAACTCATATCTACAACTTAATACAAAATCAAATAGATAATAAATGCTTTTTACTTGTTTGTTTGAGGTCTGACACTTAAATTATTGTGCTTAACCAGAAAATCTCTTCTGAATAACAGAAGTTAATCCATATTCTCCGAATATGAGCTTCCCTGTTGCATATTGTGAAGAATAAAATCATCAAAAGAGAGCATATCGTAAGATGTAGATTAGA
Source organism: Cichorium intybus (assembly GCA_023525715.1). NCBI lineage: Eukaryota > Viridiplantae > Streptophyta > Magnoliopsida > Asterales > Asteraceae > Cichorium > Cichorium intybus. The sequence continues at coordinate 77,398,738 of CM042009.1, read as the reverse complement.
TCGGGCCTCTTCATTGAACTACAACACAAATAGTAGTTAGTAAAATAAAACAAAATTTACAAATCACAATTTATTTCTTGTGCAAGAAATAGCTATTTACTTTGCCTGGCTTGTTTGACTATATCATGATCAATTACACATCCTCCTTCATGAACAAATGTCTACCTTATCCCATGATATAAGAAATAGAAATACCAATAAGCTAATTGAACACATCACTACATTATCCTAACGTTTTAGCAAGAAAAAATGTTGTAAAAGAACATATGATAATCATTTATTGGGATTACAAATTACAAAGTGACGCTCAAAACGTCAATAAGAAATTTTATAACCCTAATCTTTTAAGTACAATCGAATTGATCGTCAATCTAATTGCAAAACAGAATATACAACTCATTAAACAAAATTTACATAGATTTAAAGAGTTGTTGATGCCCACAATGTTAGGATCGAGACACTTAGCATACGGACACGGAACTCACACACTTAGCTCACAAATTAAGAACACAAGAATTTAACGTGGTTCGGTCCAAAAATGACCTACGTCCACGGAGGGTAACTAGGAGTTTATATTCAACTACATTGTTGTGGTGTGGTTGGTGGTGTAGGTGTGGTTGGTGGTGGCTGCAGGTTTGTGTTTACATTCACATTCTCCCCCTTAAACCAAACTTGGCTCGAGATTCATTACGCCGATCAGGTTGCGCATTTCAATGTGCCTCACATATGTCAAAGCCTTGGTAAAGATGTCTGCCCTTTGATCCTTCGAGGCTACATATTCCACCATAATTTGCCCACGCTCAACACATTCTCGTATGAAGTGAAAACGAATGTCAATGTGTTTGCTTCGACCATGAAACACAGGATTTTTCATCAAGGCAATAGCATATTTGTTATCAACATACAAAGTGATAGGCATAACATGATATCCGGTGAGTTCCTTCATGAGATTTGCAAGCCAAATGGCTTGACATGCTGCCGCCGTGGCTGCCATGAACTCTGCTTCACATGTGGATAAAGCAACAGTCTTTTGCTTTTGAGATTGCCAAGTTACTACATTTCTACCAAGATAGAAAACCATCCCACTCGTGCTTTTGCTATCAATAGTGTCACCTCCGAGATCACTATCGGTGAACCCAACCAAGTCTTCAATTTCACGACCCTTTCCATAGTTGAGTCCATAATCGACGGTTCCTTTTACATACCGTAAAATATGCTTTACTACTTGGAACGACTTGCAATTCCATGAAACGACTTGCAATTCCAACCGAATATGATAAGTCTGGTCGAGTGTGTGTCAAGTACCTTAAACATCCCACTACTCGCCTATATTCGGTCGGGTCAACTTTTTCACCATCTTCATCCTTCTTGACCTTTAACTTTGGTTCCATTGGTGATTTCGCTGGGTTGCAATCTAGCATCCCAAATTGCTCTAAAATCTTCTTTGCATAAGCCGTTTGTCGCAAAGATATTCCCCACTTCTCTTGCGACACTTCGATTCCAAGGTAGTAAGAAAGCAAACCCAAGTCACTCATTTCAAATTCTTTTTTCATTTGATCTTTGAATTTGACAATGTCTTCGGTGTTCGACCCGGTGATGATTAAGTCATCAACATAGACACCAACAATAAGAGTTTTGCCATTTGTTTTCCTTATGTAAACCGCCGAGTCTTGTGAACATTTTGAAAAACCGAGCCCTTTTAAGCTTTTGTCTAAGCGAATGTTCCATGCTCGTGGAGCTTGTCTTAAACCATATAGAGCTTTAAAGAGCTTGTACACCTTGTGACTATGGATTTTATCAACATATCCTTCCGGTTGGGTGACATAGACCTCCTCCTTGAGATCTCCATTAAGAAAGGCTGACTTGACATCAAGGTGGTGGACAACCCACCCATGTTGAGCTGCTAAGGCAAGGATAAGCCTTATGGTCTCAAGTCGTGCTACCGGTGCAAAAACTTCATCAAAGTCGATTCCTTGCTTTTGCACAAAGCCTTTTGCGACGAGTCTAGCTTTGTGTTTCACCACGTTTCCAAAGTTGTCTTTCTTCACTTTGAATACCCATTTCAAACCGATTGCTTTATGACCCGGCGGCAAATCAGTGAGTTGCCACGTCTTGTTTTTCTTGATAGCATCCAACTCTGTTTGCATAGCCTCCTGCCATGCTTTAGAGGTTACCGCCTCTTTGAAATTCAAGGGTTGATCTGCAGCTATCATCAACAATTCTCCAGGCTCAAGGATCACACTTTCAGCATTTTCATACACATCAGCTAGCGAACGATATCCTTGAGGCCCAACTTCGTTTGGATCACTTTCTGTATCGGATGAGTTTGAAGAAATTGGAGTGTATGGGGTTGTTTCAGACTAAATAGGTTCAAAATCTGGGTTTTCTAATTGATCTGGGTTGATTTCAGGGATGTTTTGGGGTATTTCAGGATGTATTTGGGTCTGTGGTTCAATGATAGTAAAGGTTTTAGGAGTTACCTTTTCTTCTTCCTTATTTTTGTACCAATTCCATCCTTCTTCTTCATCAAAGACAACACCTCGACTAACCCGCAACTTTCGATCTTGCGGATCAAATAAACGGTTGCCTTTCGTTCCATCCTCCACACCTAAATACACCATCTTTTTGCTTCGATCATCAAGCTTTTTCAGGTGACCACCTACAATTTTAGAAAAAGCAACACACCCAAATACCTTTAGGTGTCCAAGGCTTGGCTTTTTGCCAAACCAGGCTTCATAAGGTGTGATGTCGGGAAGTGCTTTTGTAGGTAGGCGGTTAAGTAGATAAACGGCATGTCTAACGGCTTCTCCCCAAAACTCCCCAGGGACATTTCTTCCTTTAAGAAGACTTCTTGCCATGTCCATAATGGTTCGATTTCGCCTCTCTACAACTCCATTTTGTTGAGGCGAATATGGTGTCGTTAGATGTCTTTTAACGCCATTTTCTTCATAAAAACTTGTGAAGTCTTTAGAAGTGAACTCTCCTCCCCGATCTGTACGAAGTGCCTTTATTATATAACCCGAACTTTCTGATCCCGTGATTACACCTAAGTCTGCTGACTTTCTAATCACTGCTGGATCTACCGAAAACGGATTTTCTCTTAATTACTTGATCTGTTCATCCCATGATCTGTTCTTGAACTCGTGAAACTCTGATCATCGCTGGATTTGTCTGAACGTCTGATCTTCTGTAATTCTCTAATTTTCTCCCTTTACCAATACCCCATCTTGAACTTTCTGACACATAAAGCCTCAATCTGCGTCTTCCACCAACTTTTCAATCTTCACTAAACGAAGCCTTGTCTGAACTTAACGACTATTCTTGGCTCGTTATTATCAAAATATAATCCCCACCCAAATTATTTTCTGGCTAAACTGCCCAAAACAAATGTTTGAGTGACTGTTTTGCGACTTTGACAAAGTTGAAGGACCAAACTGCAATTTTCCTGAAGTTCAGGGACCAAACTGCAATTTTTCTGAAGTTTAGGGACCAAACGGCAATTTTTCTGAAGTTCAGGGGCTAAACTGCACTTTTCTGAAAGTTCTGGGACCAAACTGTAATTTTCCTGAAGTTCAGGGACTAAACTGCACTTTTCCTGAAGTTCAAGGACCAAACTGCAATTTTCTAGAACTTCAGGGACTGTTTTGCAATTTTCTGGAACTTCAGGGACCTGTTTTGCAAATTCTGGTACTTCAGGGACCTGTTTTGCAAATTCTGGAACTTCAGGGACCTATTTTGCAAATTTTGGAACTCCAGGGACCTATTATGCAAATTCGGGAACTTCAGGGACCTGTTTTGCAAATTCTGAAACCTCAGGGACCTGTTTTGCAAATGCTACAGTACCGCTACAGTGTCGCCTTCTCCGGCGAAACTCCGGTGCTACAGTGTCGTCTTCTCCGGCGAACTGGTTTTTCCGGCCAACTTTCCGGCAAGTTTTGACCAACTTTGACCGGTGATTTGGAGGTCTTCCGACGCTCAAAAAATTCGAAAAAATATATTTTCGGAATCTGCGGAACGAGACCTTTCCAACGGCGTAAACCAAAATCGTTTTTGAGACAAAAAATTTTCGACCCAAAAACAGAAAATCACTCTCTGGAGCTATACCAAGGCTCTGATACCACTTGTTAGGATCGAGACACTTAGCATACGGACACGGAACTCACACACTTAGCTCACAAATTAAGAACACAAGAATTTAACGTGGTTCGGTCCAAAAATGACCTACGTCCACGGCGGGTAACTAGGAGTTTATATTCAACTACATTGTTGTGGTGTGGTTGGTGGTGTAGGTGTGGTTGGTGGTGGCTGCAGGTTTGTGTTTACATTCACACACAAGTGTTGGATCTGTCACAAAGAACAGACATAGTCACATAGGAAGAAGTTTTGTGAGTCCTACATTAGGAAAAATCAAATATCTAATCAAAATTAATCAAATTAGTAATAACAGAGACCAGGGTGTTTTCCAGAAATGATAATCCGATTTTCGTATCTGATTCCTCTTCATTTTGTCGATTCCTTTCTCCAAAATCAAATCCACAACTGAAACGTTGTTCCAAGAGCATCGATGGACTGAGTGAGAGCAATAGAGAGGAGAGAAAAGAACAAAGGGTAGTGATGGTGATGGATACGGTGGTGAGTGGTGGTGGTGGCGTGTGTGAAAATTTAGGTCTTCTTTGAGATAGATGGATTTCAAGATGGATATGTAGAGATTTAAGGAATTTACACAATTGAATGAATCAATGATAATGTATTTCAAATGAAACTAGTTTGGACCCGTGCTATGCACGGGTTGGGTCACATCGGTGGGTGGCTCAGCTGGTTGAGTGGGTCGGGGTGTGTCGGGGCGCTTTCTTTTTGCGGATCCTGAAGTAACTTTCTAGATGATGCAATCCTCTCAAAGATAAAACTATATAAACCATTTTCTAATTAAAATACATGATCCTCTAAACCATAATCAAATTCTATTAGTAAATTAAAATGCAAGAAATAGCAACGTACTTTCATAGTTTCATTTATTATAGCAATTTACTTGTAATTTTTCCTATTACAGTGTTATATTTTGAAAATCTTCCAGATTATACCAATGTCACCACCCAAAATCCAAATACAAAGCAATCTAAATGCTACAATTGAGTAAACTTTTAAAGAAAAAATGAAAGTACATTGCTATAATTGGTTAGTTTGTCAAAGTAATATTCTAATAAAAATAAAAGAAAAAGTAGAATGATATAATTGGGTAGTTTTTTAAAGTAGAATACGTTAATAAGAAAATAAAAGTATGATGCTATAATAGAAAGAAATGAATGTAAGATGTATAATAGGATTGTTGGCATATACATTTACAAAAAATAGTAGAACACTCTCGATATTTTGTTTATTATAGCATCCTATTTTTGAAAGGACAATGTTCTAATAGGAAAAAAATTTGGAACTACAATGCTATAATCAGTAGATGTTTCAAACCCAAATAAGAAACCCTTTTCATATTCCAAAGCTTGACGTATCATCTCAATCTAAATGAAAAAAGAACCAAGATCAGGTAATGTTATCAACACATGTAAAACAAATAAAAAAACAAATATAATTTTGGCCTAATCACTTAATGGATGCATATTACATATAAAATTATGAATCGATACCTTATCAAAGTCCTTGACAACCTTAGCTTCATTTGTAGAATTTTCTTCATATTCCATCCATAACTCATAAATCTCCTCAGCTGTAATACACTACACCGAGTAAGCAATCACAACATAGCAATATACTTTCCCTTATTTGTTTATTATCTCATCTTACTTTCATTTCTTTCCACAATAACATTATACTTTCAAACTTTTCTTTATTAAGACATTGTACTTCAAAACATCTACTATAACAATAAAAGTTGCTTTGTATTTGAATAACATTGCAATAATTTGGTAGATTTTTCAAAGAACAGTGCTACAATAAGAAGAAATAAAAATAGAATGTTATAGTGAACAGATAAATGAAAGTACGTTGCTATTTGAATGATATGTACCTCGTGGTCCTCCACCAAGAAGTTTGCACATATGGTGGAGTTATGTCACCAACAATGGTTATTTAAACAATAAAATGGTTATAAGTTACTGAATCAGTGAAGAAGATGACATTTTGGAAACCATGTTCTCTTTTAATCTATACAAGTGAACCATGTAAAAGAGATTATGAAGCTTATTATTTATATACCCTTCATATGAGGCATCATTCTTTCTATCTCATGTGAAGTTCTTGTGTTAAGGTATGTTTCCATGTTTGTCCTGTCAAATAGCATTTAAGAACTCAAAGCCAATATATTCATGTTTTCCTGTTAGCTTCACAATTCTACAAAATAAGTCCAGATGATTAATATATTTTATGAAACCATGTTGTGAGGATTTATTAGATCAGTAAGAAGCATAATGACACAAGAAATGCATCAAAATTACATGTCACAAAATACGATCCAACTTTTTGAAGGGTTTCTATGCAATCAATGAACACAAAAATACCTATGGTTCACATGCAACCCTAATATTGATCTATGTTTTCTTCTATGAAGATTAAAACTAAGAACCTAAAGGAAACAATTTAATTCTAAAGATGAATTGAGAAAACCAACCTTTGATCTTATGATCCTTTCAAGCAGCAGCAAAAGTATCCTGCCTCAAATGCAAGTCACACCCAAGGGATGGAAGAATCAGTCCAGCAGAGTAACACACAGAGAGAGAGAGATGGCGTGAATATGAGGTGCCAGGGGGTTCCTTTTATAGCCTCTTAGGGTTACACCTGAAACCCTAAGGAGCCTCCAACTGGACAAGGCTTTTGACCACTTGGACCAGGCTTACGAAAACCCTAATTAGGGTTTCGCCAAACCCTGGAGGAGCCTCCAGGTTAGCGCCACTTTTGGTCCCTGGTTTTACCTGGCCAGTTATTCAACTATTGAATAAATGCCAAACCAGTCCCTGTACCTTTTAATTAATTAATTTAATCTCTAAATTAAATCCAATTAATTCTAGATTAAATCTCAATTAATTAATATAGTTTCTAATTAATATATTAACACTTAAATATATTAATAAACTATATATACTTAATTTCTATTGATTTATTATACAATTAATAAATCAACTATTCTCTCTACTGAACTATATATCTATCCTCCATCTATGAGGGCAACCCAAATGGACTTTGCTTTTAATCATAAGATAAATACAATTATAAGTCATGGCTTAGACACCTAATCCAACAGTCTCCCACTTGGATAAGTCTATGACTTTAATTGTCTAAACTCTGACCCAGTTAGTTCTGTCTAAAGATAAGTGATCTGATGATCCTCCGTCCAACAGGATATTTTCAAACTCAAGACATGGATTAACATCAATCTTGGTCTGACACTCGGTTTCTCGATTTCTGATTTGCATATGACTTTAGAGACTACTAATTAAACACATCAATTAAGTCCCGGTTGGCCAACACTTTCAGTCAACTTCTAAATCATCGAGAGGCCTACAGATATCTGTTTCCCATCGGGTCATGGGACGGATAAGTTTCGACTCATATGTCCATAACTTTTGCGGGTCCAAATACATACAACAATGCGTTTTATAGCACCGAGTTACTGGCGCGATTTTGTATTGTCAATAAGCACTTGTATCGCAAATAATAGATCATATCTCTCCACTTAAAGATCACCGGATATTATCGTCTTAACATTGCTCGTGATATAATCCATGAAGCAATCTGTTAAGCGCGGGTTTATCCAATACTCAAATCTCTATTTCTAAGTACTCATGACCGTCGCAGCAGTCTTACTGCAATGTCTAACTCTTTAGACAGTCTGCAACCAATTCATGACAGTCTTAGTTCATACTTACTTCCTAACAGTATGATCGACTGTGGAGTTTTAAATAATCTAATTATTAAGGAAGTTAAACATGCAAATATAGAAACACAGAAATAAACAATTGACAAAGGCAGTAACAATACTCATTTATAAATCTCTATTATAAAATCACCGAGTCAATTACATTTATACTGTTACAAGTTTCTAATCTATCTAATTACTAAAACTAACATCATCCTTTAATCCAATGCTCCGAGCTTGCTGATTGTGCTTGATCCTATTCAGAGCCTTAGTCAAAGGATCTGCAGGATTGTCCTCGGATGATACTCGCTTAACCAGTAAGTGCCCTTCTTCTATTTGATGTCGAATGTAGTGGTACTTTCTTTCGATATGCCTGGACTTTCCATGGTCTCGCGGTTCCTTTGCCAAGGCGACCGCTCCTTCATTATCGCAGAAAAGTTCTACCGGCTCCTGAATGCTCGGGACAACTCCAAGGTCCCCGATGAAATTCTTTAGGCAAGCCGCCTCCTTAGACGCTTCACTCGCTGCGATGTACTCTGATTCGCACGTTGAATCAGCCACCGTTTCCTGCTTGGAACTTTTCCAAGTGACCGCTCCACCGTTCAAAAGAAATACCCAGCCCGACTAAGACCGTCCACTGTCCCTATCTATCTGGAAACTGGCATCTGTATATCCACTCACTTTTAACTCATCACTGCCACCAAGGACTAATACCATGTTCTTTGTCCATCGCAGATACTTGAGTATGTTCTTGACTGCAATCCAATGTGCTTTTCCAGGATTACCCTGGTACCGACTAACCATGCTTAGTGCATAGGATACGTCGGGACGAGTACACGTCATAGCATACATGATCGATCCTACTGCCGAAGCATAAGGTACTCGACTCATTTCTGCCATTTCCTTATCGGTACTCGGACTTTGAGTCTTACTCAATTTAACACCACTTAGGATTGGTAACTCTCCTCTTTTGGAACTTTCCATGTTAAACCTCTTTAACACCTTTTCCAAATATGTACAGTGGCTTAGACCTATCAATTTTCTCTTTCTATCTCTAAGTATTCTTATCCTGAGAATATAAGCAGCTTCCCCGAGGTCTTTCATGGTGAAACACTTCCCGAGCCAAGCCTTAACATTCTGCAAGGTCGGAATGTCGTTTCCCATGAGCAGTATGTCATCAACATACAGCACCAGGAAAGTGACTATACTCCCACTAGCCTTGACATAAACACAGGACTCATCTTCACTCCTAGAGAAGCCAAACTCTTTGACTTTCTTATGGAAGCAAAGATTCCAACTGCGAGATGCTTGCTTCAACCCGTAGATTGATCTTTCAAGCTTACATACTTTATCAGGGTGCTTAGTGTCTACAAAACCTTCTGGCTGACTCATGTAAACATCTTCAGTCAGTTTCCCATTAAGGAAAGCGGTTTTGACATCCATCTGTCAAATTTCATAATCATGAAACGCAGCTATGGCAAGCATTATCCTGATCGACTTAATCTTGGCTACTGGTGAGAAGGTTTCATCATAGTCAACCCTCGGGGTTTGAGTGAATCCCTTTGCAACCAGCCGAGCTTTATAAGTATGCACTTTTCCGTCCATGTCGGTCTTCTTTTTGATGATCCACTTGCATCCGACTGTTTTTCGACCCGGTACATTATCAACCAAGTTCCAAACTTGATTGTCATACATGGACTTTATCTCCCTGTCCATTGCCTCTTTCCATTTTGCAGACTCGGGGCCTGCCACTGCTTCACGGTAGTTAGCTGGCTCATCCAAATTAGTCAATGTACGATCACTGACTAACGTTTCTCCGTACTAAGTAATATGGAAACCATAGAACTCGGGCGGCATGCTAACTCTACCTGAACGCCTTAGGGGCAACAAAATGTCGGTGGGTCCAACAAGAACTTCTTCCTCATGTTGGTTGCTAGTTTCTTACAAGGTTGTCTCATCGGGCGTCTCCTGAATTTCTTCGAGATCGATCGTACTCCCACTGTCCTCTTTGGATATGAGTTCCCTTTCTCGAAAGAACCCCCGTCTCGCTACAAAGACTACGTCCTCGCTCGGTCTGTAGAACAAGTATCCAAAAGACTGTTTCGGGTATCCGATGAAGTAACACCTCTCACTTCTTCCTGCGAGCTTATCTGAAGTATCTCGTCTCACGAATGCTTCACAACCCCAGACTTTGATGTGTGCCAACGAGGGAACTTTCCCCGTCCACATCTCGTGCGGTGTTTTCTCAACCTTCTTGGTTGGGACAAGATTTAGGATATGGGTGGCAGTCTCTAAGGCATACCCCCAGAAATGGATTGGAAGTGAGGCTCGACTCATCATGGAACGAAC